>JAGKTI010027530.1:0-13231 GCA_018397915.1 Birgus latro | reverse complement strand
CTCCCTCACCTCCCTCACCACACCACTCCACACCTCACACTCCACCATATTGCAGATACAGTTTGAGGTCACATTCTAGTGTCCCAGACTACCCGTTATGTATGGACAGACCTATAGAGTATCAGACGGTACAAGCAAAAGCACCTAGTGTGACTGAAACACAGACTGAAGTGACTGAGGAAGACACAGGGGACATGTAGTTTTCACTAAATGAATAAACGATAGTCAGGTGAACTTGTGGTTATAGTTTTACGAATCTCTTGCAGATGATTGCTTGGGTTTGGGTGAGTCCATCCCAACTGGAATCGATAGGACCACAAGAGGAGACACCTGCCAACTTGGGATTGGTGTTTTCACCTGTGGGTCGTTTGATGATCACAGGAAATAACTATGTAGTTCCATTTGTACTAAATAAGGAGGAGTTGTTCCAACCTTTACTTGTTGCTAGCGACTTGAGTGATGCCATTTTGTGGAATGTAGGCCACATGGATAATGGCAGCGCTCTAGTTGCCTCATTACAGAACACTGTGCATGCATTTCAAAATGAATTTGATGCTCGTTATCAGGATTTAAGCAATTACATAGACTATCTCATGTCAGATCATCCATGGAGTCGTCGCTCCAGGAGAGGTGCGATCGACATATTGGGGCAATTTGCCAATGTCTTGTTTGGAACAGCTACTCAACAACAGGTTGATGATATTCATGCTAGATTAGGGAGCCTTGAGACAATGTCAGAGAAGGAGAGACCAGTATTAAATGTTCATTCCAAGGTACTGAATAGCACAATAAGGAATGTGTCACACATGCAGGCAGCACTGTTGAAGATACAGAAGGCTGCAAACATTTCTTACAGTATCATAAGATTGTATTCACTGAAGACTTTAGAGTTGGAAAATGAAGTAAAGATGTATGAGGCATTGTTTAACCTTCAACTCGCCTTGTCTGACATCATAGCTGATCATTTTAGGATTAAATTGGGTATACAAGAGATGCTTCAGGCTAAGCTGAGTGTAGAGATTGTCCCTAACGAAATCTTGCTGGAGTTATTAGGGAATACTTTATATCACTCAAGGAGCCGGGTCTACTTTTCCCAGCAAGGCCAGAATATCTAGCACTGTACCGTGATATCATCAAGGTTGTACCTCGAGGTTACATGTCAGCTGTGTGCTTTTATTTACTAATACCGGTGTTAGGTGACCCTTCTGATGTATTTGACATCTTTAGGATCACCTCACTTCCTTACAGTGTGCCTGCTACAGAGGTCTACGTGTAAGTAATTCACCAGTTTAATTTCCATGCTCTCACGGAAGACCGCCTCCATTATGTGCTGTTTCAAGATTTCACCAGTTGCAGGGACGACCAGGACATGGTGATTTGTGAACCTTTGGGATCAGTTTACCATGTTTTGACTCCTTCTTGTGAGAGTGATTCTTTTCTTAACAGAAACAATGCTACAAAGCTCTGCAGAAATGAAATCTTAACTTCGTTCAGTCCAGTTTTTGTGAAACTGACAAACCACTAGTGTTTCTCCACTGCACAACCTTTGCAATTCACGTTGAAATGCGCAGTAAATCCTATTAGGAAGACAGTGCAAATTGTTAAGGGAGTAGGTAAATTAGACTTGGGACATGGCTGTAGTGCTCACAGTGAAGCCTTGACTCTTCCTGCTTATGCAACTCTCACAGTAGATACTAAGCTCACTGTCTACCCCCATCTCTTAAACCTCAGTACCTCACTCACATATGCTGAACTTACGGCTATCAAGGACTTACCCACTCTAGGACCTAACCTTAACATTACTCCTCTATTTCTGGATGATCTCCTTAAATATCAAAGTCAGTTGCAGTTGATTGAACCTCTCAAACCCTTCGGTTCCTCCAATTTCTTCTGGTACTATGTCCATGCTGGAATAGCACTCTTTCTGGTTTTCCTGTCCGCATATATCCTTTACAAGTGTTACACCAATGGCTGTGGGTGTGCATGCTGCAGACTTGGGTCCATACTCAGACGTCGACGTGCACAGAACCCCACCATGCTCTACTCACGACGAGGACGTGTGATTTCAACTTTGGGGGGAGAAATGTCGGGAAGCTGACATGGCTCTCCTCAGGCAGATGTAAGCAGACACTCTCCTCAGGCAGATGTAAGCAGACACTCTCCTCAGGCAGATGTAAGCAGACACACAGCTGTAACAGGTGTGGATACAAGTACACCTGCTGGGCGTGAGTTTAGGGTGACACAAGGACAGAAGAGAAAGAACAGGGAGCCTGATGTTAGCTCCACATATAGCTGCGGACAATAGGTATGGGAAGGTGGAGCAAAGGAAGGAAGGTTGAGAGAAAGTAAGTGAAAGCTGAAGAGAAAGTAGGAGAAAGAAAGAGAGTAAGAGGAGTGGTGTCAGGGTAGAGGTCAGGCAGGGCGTGGGAAACATGCTGACCTTTGCATCCCATGCTGACCTCTGCATTTACTATCGTAGGAAACATGCTGACTTCTGCATTTGCTCGAGCCTCTACGATGGATGACGCGCGGATGACGTATGGATGAAGGTGGTGGATGAGTGGGTGGAGTCATCACCCACCTCGCAACCATGTGACCTGCTGGTGAACATTGGCAGCCCTCGAGGCCAGGACAGGAGTAGTGTGGGGCAGTGCAGTATCAGAAATCAAAGTAACGTCGTGGCGAGGAGACGTGAGCTCTGGGCAGCGGAGACGTCACGAGGGCGTAACCGTGAAGCCGAAAGGTAGTCTGCCGCGAGCGAGAGGAAGTAGTAGTTCCAAGGACGACCTGAGGATACTTCTGTTAACAGTAAGTAGAAGTACAAGCTAGTGTAATCGCGGGTACAACTTGTGAACAGTGGTAATATTTGTTCGTCGTCGGGACTAGTAGAGAGGCTCCTAGTACTTAGAAAGAAACGGAAGGAGAGAAGATTTTAATATTTAAATATGTTTATTGTATTAAGTGATAAGATACTAATGTAACAGTGTAACATAATCTCAATAAGTGAATAAAAGAGAGTGCTTTAGTTATAACAGTACTAGTGTGTATTTAAAGGATTAAATATATAAGGTTGACTTTAAAGCCCGAAATAAAAGAGTGCTTTAGTTAATACAGTGTTAGTAATTAAGTGAATTAAGTGTAGATGATTAAGTGCGAGGGTAATAAACGGTATCCAGCCCAGAACATTTAAGTGAAGTGAAATGAGGTGGAAAAATACCTCATGATTTTCATGTGTGTAAATATAAATTGTAGATATTATTTTGATAATTAAAACCTAGAAAAACCATATCATTTTCATTTCTTCCAGTTCCCAGTTCTGAGTATATATGAATAGTGAACATCGAAGTCGCGCATGCCAGTGTCTATTGTTTCACGCTACCAAAGTAATAAATACGGGAGGATAATATTCCCGGGGTAAATATCATTGTTGTATTCAGGGGGGGCGCGACAACTGGCAAATCTATCATTCTTTAAATTTTCCTTTTCCCACCTCGCGACTCAGCTCGTGTCTTTTTATACAGCAGAACATTTCGTTAGCCACTTGACCACCATCCCCACATGGTCACTATGGCAGATTGACTATTATTGCTAAAGGCCGTATTGTCATTGGTTTTGATGGTTTCGTAACACCTCTTCTTCGGCGATTTGTTTTTATTGTTGCACTTTATTTTCTTCTTGCATGTTGCTGGTGCAAACCTAAATTGATATTTAAACGCTATATAGGACATACTAGGGGGCAGTAAAGTGTTTTAGGCAAAATAAACCTCAATGGAAAAGGTGCTATGAACCCTCTGTCACGGAGAATATGGCTCAGAGGTTCGGATTTTTAAAGCTTAGAGCGGGAAGGGGAAAGTAAGCTAGCAACTTTTGACGATCATTTCTGAAGCGGATGAAGATGTGATGATGGCTGAATATACCTGATCTTTCTGTGTCATTGCTGACTACCTGTGATATGGGATGCAGGCTGATTACATCTGATAACCATGTGTTCCATACATGTCCGTAAAAAGGATGGTACAGACCTTATTAACACCTTGGCGCCCTTAGTTTTCAATGTTTGCTTGCAACTCCTAATCTTCCCCATGACAGCGAGCCGCATCAGTCAGTTTATATTCACTCTTCGCATTCATGAAGAATCTTAATGGATTTTCTGGATAAAAAAGGCTCCATTTAAGTCTGTTTTACCAGAAGTAGTTTTGTTTTCATACTTCTTTTCATTAACACTTGCTCCAGCTTGGCTGTGAAGTGTGGTGGCCGTACGAGTGGTCGAAAAAAAAAAAGTAAGAAAATTTACGTACAACTTACCCGCTTCCTTTTCATGGTATCTTTTGTATTGTCGTTACCATCAGGAGACTCTATTTAGCTTTTATGTGGCTTTTCAAACTAGAGAAGCTAGATATCGCCCTCAGCAATCCTTTAACTTCTACTATGCTCTGTTCCCTTTTATTACGCATAAAATTGCCATCTCTCCATCTTGAATGAGATGTAAGAAATCAACACTATAATATCGTGCTGGTCAAGAGGAAGTGCTATGGAAAGGACTCTGAGCCATAGTATTCTGTTATTCCGCACTGAGCAACGGGAATGAAGCTGCAAAAGGAAGAAAATCTGGGCCAAGTTAAGGTGAAAAGAGTATAGTGTTTTTTTTTTTTTAACTTGCAGTAGAAAACAAAATATTTCTTCTAAAGTGATTCTTAAGAAGTAGGAATGGCAAAAGTGCACAGATATGAGATGAAAACTAGAATGGCACTCAGCAGAGCGCATAACTCCGCCAAGGCCCAACATACAGCTGGAAAAAGACTACCCCACTATAAAGGCATATTTAAATCCGCTAGATCCGGAATTTTACATGGATCCGCGCCAAATTGTTAGCATTCGTAGATACCAACATCCTAAATATGCCCTTTTTTTTTTTAATTTCATCAAGATCCCTGGAATATTCACTGAAAAATTTACGAAAATGTCGAAAAACGACTTTTCTCGCGATGTTAAAGAAAGAGAGAAAAAAAATTCCTGGATCCGCACCTTTATCCGGATCCGCACCAAAAATTTAATGGAGTCTATTCTGGGCCAAGGCCCATTCTTCTACCAAGTTTCGTGGAAATCTGCATGGTAGATTTTGTGTAATCTTGCTCACAAATCAACAAACAAACAAATAAACGGACAGGGGTGAAAAGTAACCTCCTAGGCGAAGGTAACAAGAGAGCATTCAGGATGGGAGGAGAATTGGAGACCTATACCTACTGCTACATTCCACCAGCTACATGTTTGTGGTTAAAGTGTAGAATGCAGTTATGGGTATAGGTCTCCAGATCTAATCCCATCATAAATGCTCTCTCGTTTCTGTGCCTTTTCCATCTCTTATCTGTGCATTTTTACCATTCAAATTTCTTAACTATAATTTTGAAAGAAAATTTTTGATTTCTAGTTATGATTTTTTTTTTTTTGTGGAAGCATAATAATTATGCATAAAGCAAGAGTTAGATTTGGACTGTTACATGCACAGCGTGCTGAAATATTATAACGAGGGTGCCTCCCCCTGAAAAGATGTGTTTTTGTACGTTCTTTAACTGCTTTTTTTTTTTTTTTTTTTCCTTGGGGCTTAATGGCCATCGTCCTCTTGGGGGACATTAGGCCAACCAAGATGTATTTTCAAAAGTGTTTAGGGCAGCCTCACGCCACTATCGCCCGAGCTTTCACCGCAGTCGTGGCGGGAGCATGTGGTAGAATGCTCTAAGATCGGCTAGACGTGCCTCCTCCCCACGAATGATCAGGACGGGTCTGATCGCCTCACCCATGTCGGCAGCCCGGAGCAGGTCGTAGAGGGTGGTGTAGGTCGTGGCTCCGAGCTGGTACGACCGGGTGTGGGCATCGAGGGTCAGGAGGTGGCGGTAGGAGGCTACGTCTAGCCGATCCTTAAGGTCGATTATTGGAGGGCGAGATGGAGGGCCCTCTGCTGCTGGAGGAGGGGAGGACTCACTAATCTCCTCCTCAGCTGAGGAGCCGGTCGACGCTTCCTCGGCCATGGAAGCAGTATCTGAAGAATCCTGCCCCTCCTCCGTCATCGCTGGCTGTTCGTGGATTTCTGCCGTGGTCTCAGTTGTAGTCCTTGAGATTGCCGGGTCGTCAACAGGAGTGGCAGTTTCCCTGTTGAGGGGAGCCTCAAGTCGCAGCCTCTTCCTCGGGGTCTGACGAGGGGCAGCAGATCGTCGCTGCCGGGCCCTACGCTCCCGTCGGCGGGGAATCGAGTGTATATCGCGGGCGAAGCACTCGGGGATGACTAGGGAAGGCAGCCCGTTCTCCTCAAAAATCCTAGGGAGGAGAACGCGCAAAGCCCTCTTATCACCCCCACAAAAAGCCTTCGCCGTCGCGACACACATCTCCACGAGATAGTTGTTTGGGATTCCCAGGATCCCTAGCCCGATGTCCCTGGGCCGTGAGACGTCGCCGTGCATAAGCAGAGCCCTGCACAGCCACACCTCCCGGTCCAGTAACATCCCGGGCCTCAGGACCCTTTGGGGTCCCAAACAAACTAAATTCCACCCGCTCTCCATCACCTAGGGAGCGTTGGAGGTGGCGTGGATTCGGCTTAACGATCGCCGAGCGGTGCACAAAAACATCAACACCAGTATCCTGGCGTTTGATGAACCCGTACCCCGCACTCACGTTAAACCAAATCACCCTCCCCTTGATCTTCTGGGCTGCAGGAACCTGTGGCTGACTTGTAGCCCCCCTCAACGGGTCGCAGGCATTGTCAGCACTGACGTCTGGCATTGTCGGCTGCTGGCTCCTCTCTCTCTCCCCGATCTCTCCTCTCCTTTAACTGCGTCTCAGTGTAGCTAACAAATATTGCGCAAAGTGGCGTAGTTACGGGTGACCGCGATGCGATTTTCAGACCGTAAATCGAGAACCGTAACCTAAATGGTTTTCTAACCATGAAAGGAAATATCTACATTTGACAAGCAACGTTTTAGTGTCTAGTACATTCGCGTACGCCTTTTGTTTTGGAGTTATGACTAATGAAGAAGAAAGAAAGAACAAAATCGATATTTTTGAGGTTCGATTTTGCGACTCCTACGAAGGTTAGCAAGACTTTGCGAGTAATTTTATACTTGAATAGCGAAAGTCTTTTAGTTCATAAGCTTAGAACTGGGTTTTGCGATCGTTTTCGCGCGGGAATGCTTCTAAACTGAACGCCATTTTGAATCTGCGCCATTCCTGCTTACGGACTGCTGCCGCACACCGGGATAAAATCTGGTTGTATTAGCAACGTAAAAGAGGTCATGGTAGTGAAGGGGTTAATGAAGGTTATCTATCATCCTCTAATCGACAAGTTTCTCCTCAGCGGATTACAGTCGTTTGAAGGTAGCAGGAATAAAATATAAAACGACGTCCTCGTGATGAAAGTTAACTTTTCCTACCATGACTTTTGATATACAGTATTACGATTTCCATAATATTTTCTGCCTATTAAGAGAGATTTTCAGTATTTGGGGGTTATATTGCCTTCATCAAAATTTTAATACAGTTTTTCAAGATGAATAATTTCGTCTGATTTTAGGTGTAGAAGAAGAAGAAAAAGCTTATTGGGGAAATAATAATCCGAGGGTCATCAAGCGAACACATTCAGCTATACTGTCCGCATTAACTGGCCTAACATTGCCATCTCTCCTTTTTGAATACTGATTGCAGAAAAAAGAAATGGTGTTGGGTACGAAGTGCTGTGGAATGGTCGTACAGCCGTAGCAATGCCTTATTCCGCCACTGAGCTGCAACAAAAAATAGCACTGGAATATGGCGCTAGTCATAAAGAGGTGCTATGGAAAGGACGTAGGGCAGTAGTATTGTCTAGTTCTGACAAAAACTAAGGGAAATAAGCAGCATAATAACGAATATCTCTGCGAAGGTCATGTGGAGGAACTACCTGTTCTGTGGCGAGTCTTCCGGGCTACACACAGGCTCCCAGTGATGACAACACACAAAGCCCACCCGAAGCTACCACGTTACTGTCCACCCCCAGTATTCTTGTACATCACCCCTTCCACATGACATTAGTCCCTTTTTTTTTTTCCTACTTTCAGACGCTTTACTTTACCACAGGAGGGACTTTTGGAGTTAGAAGAGATAGATATAGCTTTCATTAAGCCTTTCTTAGCGGCAGGCCTTTTCAAAGCTGAATGAAATCGTCTACAAGCAGAACAAATAAACTAAGAAATATGTCATTGATCTGAATGGAATGCGATGGCTCACCAGTACTTTTCCAGGTTATCAATGCATATGACACGTAAAAATTCCCTTGTATGTTATTTATGCCATGATGTAGATATTAGAAAGGGATAAAAAAAAACAAGAAGCAGAGTGGGTTGGTCTACTGTGCCTCAGATATCACAAAGGAAAATGTGCTGAAAAGCCTCCATGACCGACGGGAACGGTGTTGGAGAAGGAAGCCTTCATGTGATGACATTGGCAAAACTGGGGTGGAGCTGCTCGAATATACAAACGTCCCTCAACTTCCTCCCTATCCCTCTGAAAGAAGGATGTTGGGCTGCAGGAGAGGAGTAACTTTAGCCTGCAGTTCACTAAGTTTACATTCAGATGAAACTGGAGTTCCTGCTGCTGTTACTACCACTACTACTACTACTATTACTACTGCTACTACTACTACTAATACTACTACTGCTACTGCTGCTGCTGCTGTGAAGATCAACACGATCAGTTGACCCCAAACTCGCCAGCGACTTTTACCGACCATATATTACTACTTCTATTATTGCTTCTACTAACAAGAATCCTGGTCCAGGTACTGTATGTGTAAACTCTGCAAAGCTTCATTTGTGTATATGAGTGCTTGTATATATACTTAGCGTAGTAGTAGTAGTAGTAGTAGTTGTTCCCTAGGCAGTCTGGCCGAACAGCCCCGAGTCCCTAAGGAAGGCCACGGTAGAGACTGGGCTTTCCCACAGAGCTCTCAAGGAGTGTATGTTGTGTTGTTGGCGTAGGTGATTGTGTGCAATGCAGTTTTCCATGATGTGCTTAATAGTATGGGGTGCTGTGTTACATCCTGGACAGGCGTCAGCGACAGAGTCATCCAGCGTCTTCTGATAGCTCAAGAGGGCTGGATAATGCCCACATCTCAGCCTGCCTAGGTGGACCCTGTCCTCACGGGGGAGATAGGAGGTCTGTAAGAAGAATGTTTGTGGAGTGTAGTGGCCTAAAACCATGTTGTGATGGGGCTAGGGGGGTGTGAGGTGTAACTAGTTGTAGTACCAGTCTTTCAGTGACTTTGAAGGGGCTGCAGAGGAGTGTGATGGGGTAGTGTGAGGAAGGTAACGTGGGGTCTTTGTTGGGTTTGGGGATAGTGATGATAATGCCAAGCTTCCAGATGCTGGGTATTATGTTGTGTGAGTAGCTGTAGTTTGATATGTTGGTGAGTGCTTGTATGCCTTGTGGTCCAATGTGTTTAAGACGTTATTCATACTGCTACCACACACTTCAGAGTCAATCAGATTTAAAGAAAAAAGAAGAAAAAAAAATCTGTCAGTGGTTGGTAGATACGGAGGACTGGTTGTCCCTCATTAACCACTTCACTACTAGAGATTCCTTATCAAGTAAAATATATATATATTTTTTTTAGAGGAAAAAAATTATGTGGAGGTAGCACAATTTTAAAGTAGGCCAGCATATTAAAGTGATATACACAAGACAACTTAGGCTAACTAATGAAAAGCTAACTAAATGTTAACTACTTGCTAATTACGTCAATGCAGAGCAGCCAATAACTAAATGTTAACTAACTAATTGAAGTCATTGGTAACTAAGTCATCACTAGGTAATTTCTAGCTAAGTAAAAACTGTTAGACTCAATATCGAATAATTCCTACCCTACTAATATCTAACTTACTCAATTGTAACTGAATGCTAACTAATTTCTAAAGGTTAAACGCCAACTAATCAATTGCTAGGAAGGTACATGCCTAATAAGCAAATGCTGACTAACTAAATGCTTACTAACTCACTGCTAAGAGTAATCTGTGGTAAGAATAATGCCGTCATTACTGATCATACAGGAGTTAATCCTTTCAGTCCGATGACACATTTTTCATTTTTACAGACGTTACCATCACGCTGATTTATTCCAGTCAGGGAGAATGTACAGAAGTGGTGGGATTAACTAAGGCTATGTTAGTACCTAGGGCAAAAAGTCTTCTAAGGCGAATGAACTCGTGTCAAAGTAGCACGAATAACAGTAATACGTCATCGGACTGAATGGGTCAATCACATCACTACAATAACTAATTGATCTATTGCCACTAGCTGTACATGATTTTATTCAGCAAGGGAGACACTTCCTGAGCCAGAAGAGTTACACTGTGTATGAACTTCATCAGACTTACCAATTCAAAGCGTCTTTTGCCAGTGGAAGAAAACAGTTTGATGATGATGATGATGATGGTGATAATAATAATAATAATAATAATAATAATAATAATAATAATAATAATAGTAATAATATAGTGAAATATCCTCGAACTGGTATTTAAGAACAAATCGTTAGGTAAGGTGCACTTATTTATATTCTTGCTACCTTCGGACATGTTTTTCAGTTTAGGGGAAAAATTTCATAGTGGGATAGAGTGAAATATGACTTCAACCTTTTTCTGTACAAAACGTCTTCCGCAAGTTGAATAAAACATCCTGGTGGTAGGCGTCTTCGTTGTCGTCGTTGTTGTTGTAACCTCAGGCATATCTGGATGTGAATCCAGCACGCCATAGGAAGCCGGCCATTTCAACAGGGAACTCCCAGAATTCTTTTTTTTTTTTTTTTTCTGAGGATATACTGAAAAATTATCAATGCTGTGAGAGTGTGGTGCATGAGGTGAATAAGTGTGGTGTAGTGTGGTGTTGAGTGAGGGTGTCTATTAGTGGTGGACCAAATATTTGCTTTTGCATTCGCATGTGCGAATATTCGCTATATTTTTCAATATTCGCATTCGTATTCGCATCCGCATTTCCATTCATAGCTATCTGCGAATATGCGAATATTTTCACGAAACCAATGGAAAATATAAAAAAAATATAAAAATATAGCGTCAAAGAAAATTTTGAGTTGGCAGCTCTGGATCACTACCAGTGGGCCTCAATCAGTGTTACCATATCTAGCATAATTTGATTTTTTTTAGCATAATTTTGATCAAATTTTTGAATCTAGAATATTTTTTTGCATATTTGAAGTTTTAGCATAATTCTAGCATAATTTAGCATGCAATGGAATAATTTTGGAACAATTTTATAAAAGCTATAAGAGAGAGAGAGAGAGAGAGAGAGAGAGAGAGAGAGAGAGAGAGAGAGAGAGAGAGAGTTGGGCGGGTAGCTGACTGGCGAATGATATGAGAGTACTCTCTAGCTCAGCCAACCGTCTATGAGAAACTATGAGGCAGTTGATTGCCATACTTTTATTTTATTTTTTTTAAAATAAAAAGCACAGGTTGACATTAGCTAATATACTATGTTTCATAGTCGGTTGTGTTTAGTGAGTAGTTTTATGAAGTTTCACTATATAGTGCGTTTTGTTGTGTAATTCCGTTGAATTTTTTTGGGGAAAGTGAAAGCTATACATTTTTGAAAACTTCATTGAATAACAAATAAGAAAAAACTTGTTTTCATTTTTTTTTAAAGTGTGCATGGTGGCCATCTTGGATTTGTAATAATGGCGACTATGAAACAGGATTTTTTTCAATATCTCGGCTCCTAGATCACTTCGAAAGTTGGTTCTAATGGCTACACCCACATTTTTGGGGGCAAGGAATCCAAAAATGTTATTTATTAAATGCTATAGATAATCAAAGGCACCTTTATTAGCATTTTTTTTGTAATAGCGTTATTGAATTTTGTGTCTTTGAGACAAATCTTTGACACAGTTGATATACTCCAGACACATATTCATTATCTTCCTTCCTTGCACATTTTATTAGACTTTTTTTTTCAACACACTTTAATTCGAGCAGTTTACAAATTATTTGTATTTACAGAACATATACATACATGTATCCATCGTACTCTAAGACGTTTGCAAACAAATACGACGACAAATTTAGCCAACAGAAACAGGACTACGATAAAACAATGAAATTAAAGAAGAAACTCATACTCGAGTGACATTTGCTCACTTTTCACCTGTAAAATTACTGTTAATGCTTCGTCGTGATCGTGTTTGCAAACGTTTAGGAGAACGGTGGTATGCACCACAAATAGTCTTTTTGGAGTTAGTTACCAGTCTACAGATCATCAATATTGTCATCACTATCATCACTGCCACCGGTAACTGTACCATCTTGACAGTCCTCATCATTCTGACACCCTATACTACACTGACATAGGTCTGTGCAAGGTATGTCCTTTGATCGGCAAGAGCATCTATGGGAAGAACTGTCTGATTTGCATTGGCATCTAACCATCTCAGTTATGGCCTCTGGTGCTGGAAGCTCCTCAGTTGTGAGGGGTTTCAGTTGGCCATCTTTGTCCCTGTAAAACCCATTCTGTAATGGGTCAAGGAACTTCTACCGAGCAGTGGCCATGTGGGACACAGTATCCCTGTGCAATGAGGAGACTAATCAGCTTTTTGTTTCTTGTGTCATGGTGGACAGTCAGGGCCAGTCCCAGGACTTGGGGGTTTTCTCTTCCATGCTGTTGCCTGAAAGTTGCTGAATCTCTGCTTGGTTTGTGCTTCACTTGCCTGCTGGACTTGAATCCGTAAAGGATGTTTTGGCTGTTAGTGCCATTCTGTTGACTGCATTGGTCCTCACTTCTGTTTCCAGCTCATCTGATGGGCCAACTGTGATCCAGCTAATCATACTGTACTTAGAACGTCATCAGTGTTGCTGGATACAGGTATGACATCTGCTGGTTTCTCCTTCTTGAAGTTAGTAATGCTCCTGCGTATTATCTGTGCTGCTCTGAAAGTGGTCTTCATGTCGTCCAGGTCATTTTCATCACTGGTTAGAGCTGAATGTAACAGGTCTTCCTCGCAGGCAGCAGGGCAGTACAAGACTGCTGTCTTTGCTCTGTTCTTCTGTAGGACAGACTTTACATGAGGGAGCTCAGCAAGGATCTTCTCCTTTAACCATTTTCTGCTGAAAGATGGTGAATGGTTCTCCAGGCTTTCTGTTCCAAGCAAACTGATGTAAGTTGCTTCAATGTCATCTATCGAGAGGTAGGCTTGGTTTTGGGTTTG
>JAGKTI010027529.1:0-13231 GCA_018397915.1 Birgus latro | reverse complement strand
CTCACATACACTCTCCTCGTCAGTCTTTCACTCTCCATCCTCTCCACATGCCCAAACCACCTTAACGTGTTTCTCCTAACGCTTCCTATCACGTCCACAACCACGCCACAATGCTCCTTCACTTCTTCATTTGTTAGTCTGTCTCTCCATGTGACTCCACATGCTCCTCTCAAATAACTCATTTCCACTGCTCTCACTCTTGACTTCTGTCCTTCCAACAGGGTCCAAGCTTCACTTCCATATGTCAGAGTTGGTATCACAGTACTATCATGTAACAACTTTTTCACTTTCATGCTCACCTCCCTGTTTCTTATCACTGCTTTCAACGAACCAGCAACCTTCCTTCCCTCCTGCACCCTTTCAAGCAATTCACCCTCCAGACTTCCATCCTTACTCATCACACTGCCCAAGTACTTAAATGCACTCACATTCTCCATATCCTCCCCATCCAATCTTACTGTACATTCACTGGCTTCACTTCTCTCGAAGACCATCACTTTACTCTTCCCTACATTCACCTTTAGATTCCGCTTCTTACACACTCTCCCAAACTCATCTACCAAGCCTTGAAGCTCCCCTTCGTCTTCGCTCAACAACACAGTATCATCTGCAAACAACAGTACAGGGAGTTTCCACACACTGCCCTCTCTCACTAGGGCCACTCCAACATCCACTGCCCGACCTTGTATCTCTTTTATAACCCCATCCATGTACAGATTGAACAACCATGTATACATGACACATCCTTGTTTCAATCCAACCTTCAAATGGAAAGATTCACTCAGTTTGCCATCCACACGCACTGCAGGCTTAGCACCCTCATACGTACTCTTCACTGCCTTCAACAACTTCCCATCCACTCCATATATTCTTAATACTTTCCACAATCCTTGTCTATCCACCCTGTCATATGCATTCTCCAGATCCATGAAGGCTGCATACAACTTCTTTCCCTTCTCTAGAAACTTTTCCACTAAGGATCTAAGAATGAATATCTGGTCTACACAACCTCTTCCCTTTCTAAAACCTCCCTGTTCTTCTCCAACTAATTCCCCTGTTATTTCCCTGACTCTGTCAATAAGTATCCTACCATATACTTTTCCTATTACACTGAGAAGGCAAATGCCCCTATGATTACCACACACTGCTTTTTCCCCTTTTCCTTTGTACAGAGGAATAATTATAGCTGACTTCCAATCCTCTGGGACTCTACCCTCCTCCCAAGCCAATCTGCACACCTTCCACATCCATTTTATTACTATCCCTTCCCCATGCTTCAGCATTTCACCACACACTCCATCAATTCCTGGGGCTTTCCCCATTTTAACTTTCTTCATTGCTTCCACCACTTTCATCCTGGTGATTTCTTCCTCTCTTCTCACAACCCTCCTTCTCCCCACCATTCCCTAGCCACTTATACTTGCATTACTTTCATTCTCCATGTCCAAGAGTTCATTAAAGTGTTCTCTCCATCTGTTTACTTTTTCTCCCATCTCCACTAGTAATCTACCATTCTTATCTTTCACACCCCCACTGACTTCGTTGGCACCCTGTCTAGCTCTCTTTACCTCCTTCCAGAACATTTTCTTACATTCCCTCCACTTTGCACTCAGATTCCTTCCAAATTCCTCATCCACTCTCTTCTTACTCTCTCTTACTAATCTTTTCACCTCTCTCCTCCTTTCTACATATAACTCTTTCATCCGTCTCTCAGCTTCTTCGACGCCCTTGTTCCTCATCCACTCATTATATGCTTTCTTCTTTTGTGCCACAGCCTCTCTCACCTCTTCAGTCCACCATGCGTCCCTGAACCCCCTTTCGTCTTCTCTTCACCCCACACACCTCCTCACATGCTGCACAGATTTCTTCTATGAATATCTGTGAATATCTTCTGTGAATATCTGTGAATATCTTACACACACCTTCCACGTCCCCCATCTGCTCCAATCTAGCCCATTCAGCAAAAGAGAGAGAGAGAGAGAGAGAGAGAGAGAGAGAGAGAGAGAGAGAAACTATTATTCCTTCTGCTATTTATTACTAGATTTCATTCAGTTGAGAAGAGAACACTGATAGTGAAGGGGTTAATGAAGGGCAACCCTTAATCCCCCTAACGACTCTCACATAAACAGTAATGCTGTTCATGGGCAACCCTCTTTGATTCCCTGCATCAAGATCAGGGTCATTTTGAAGTCTCTCGAAATGAAGATTAATGTCTGCTGATAGGGGGAAAAAAAAAAAATCGTTTTGAGAAGACTCGAGTGTATACAACACGCCGGGAGAGAAAGACAGCACCTAAAAAAAAAAAAAATGGCAGGGTCATTATCTTAAGTGTTCTATTATGCCGCGGCAATACGATTTGCTGCCTGAAAAACCTGGCAGGAATTGCATCATCGGCCATGTTTGTTCCCGTTTTCTTTTAGGAGGGTGAATTTATTGCGACCTCTGTTGCAGCTAACGTTTTTCCAATTTGCAGCGATAATTCATATTTTTATAACCTTTTGATGGCAGTGAGACTAAGGTATAAAACGATCGTTCACTGTGTAAATTCTCGTATATTAATTATAGTCAATAAATGAGATTCTTGTATGCTATAGGTGTTGTTATGGTACATGGTACCTTGTGAGACGGAGTTGCCAATTTGCATCCTATATATAAGCTCGCTCCAGCTGCTCGACGACCCACTCTAGCAGCAACAGGCGCGATTGGCGAACAGTGGCTGAACTTGGCTTCTTTTCCCGCCTCCAGTTTCACTGTCAACCACCTCAGCAGCGACAATAGCTCTTCCCCGTGGGGTTGACATTAATGATTTACCATGGTGGTTTCTACTGTTAACGAAAACGTGCTTATCTCAGTCCGTGTGAATGAGATATATTACGCAGACTATTCAGATACGCTGGATAGGTGAGACTATTTGACTGTATGATCTTAGTTTGTGTATAAAGCATAGTGATACAGCCCAGAAAATAAATAAGCAAAGACTTTGTCCAGCCAAGACGGAAACCTTGGAAATAAGTAGAAAGCCGAAGACAAGAGGCCAGAGGAGAAACCAAAACAAAAGACCAAGATCAGTACAAGCTAAAAGATACAAGAAGACATCTATGCCAAGTGATCCTGCAGGTCGAGTGCTTTTGGTCAGAAGCGAAAAAATGGCCCTTATCGACGCCGTTACAACAGTGAGTACAAGTGACGCTAGTTATATCCTTATGTATAATACGTCAGTACTTTTATCTTACGGTGTTACCGTGCCCTGATATTTTTAATGTTTTGTCCTTGTTGATTATCACGTACTTTCCCTATTTTTCCCCCCACAAAATTACCCCGGTTATTTTAATCTTTACTAGTACTTAACCAGATAATATTGTTTGGAAGATTATGCACCCCAGGCTTCAGGTTATTCTCTCTCTCTTTCTCTCCCTCGTATTCAATTCTCCCCGTCCTCCCCACTGTTACTGCTTGTCTTTACGTACATGTATAGTAGTGTTATTCGTATGTGTCGTGTGAGAGTGTACAGGCCTGCAGTTGTAGCCATTGCCTTACCAGAACGTTGCCCTTCCTCATCCGTATTACGCACCCTCTCTCCCCCCCCCCTCTCTCTTCTCCATTCTTCGAAGTCCTTTTATTATCCCTCTCCACTTTTTCTCATTTTCATCTCACTTCCCCATCTTAGGTCTAACCTAGATATATTTTCCTCTCGTTTCATTCCTCTCACCAGCTTTTCCTTCCCCTATCCTCCCTGCATGTCTCCGCTCTCCACGCCATACCCTATGTTACATTCTCTCAACCCTCTTTCCCTCTTCCCGTGCAAAGCCTTCCTCCTCCCCGCCCTAGCTTGCCTTCTCTTCTCATGCTTGGCCTCCTTCCCTCCCTCAGCCCTGCCTCCCTTGCTGGCCCTCCTTCCCTTTGCCTGGCTGGCCCGCCCTGTCTTCCCAGGCACCTCTTTCTCCTTCCTTCAACACCCACCTCTCTACCTCCCTCTCCTCCCAGCCTCCCGCATCTTCCTCCCTCTCAGACTGGCCCTCCCTATCTCCCTCCCTATCCTCACAGTCTTTGCTCTTGCCTCCTTGCTCCATGGAGACCCCTATCCTCCCTCCCTCCCATCCCTATGAACCGCCCCAAACCGGATCTTCCCCTGCCACACTGCGCCAACCTGGACGCTCAATACTCGCAGCCCGTGGCATATTTAGCCAATTTTCCTTTATAAAGTCACTCAGAAAAGTGTAATAAGTTCTCCAAACATATTTTAATGTTTGGTACGGAGAGGTGTGGAGCCAAGTTTGAGCGGATTAGCAGGTTTGAAAATATGAACAGTTTTAGGTGGGGTTTCCCGCGATATTTGAATTTCGCTCGTATACTGTTGATTAGTGTCCCGAAAGATCCATTGTTAGTTCCCAAGGTGTATTACAACATTGAGCAGTGGCGTAGCTAGGGTCTCCGCAGACGGGGAGGAGGACAAGTTATGCCCAAGCCCTATTCTTGGGAAGGGTCCCACCGCTTCAATGTCCAGACATAATTCTGAAAGTTCTGACTGGGGGATTGGCCAGTGAGAGGGGGGAGGGGAGAGGAATTTTATTGTGGGGTCCGGCCCCTCCAGGACCCCCGCAGCTGTCGTTG
The DNA here is from genome assembly GCA_018397915.1 of Birgus latro. Lineage (NCBI taxonomy): Eukaryota > Metazoa > Arthropoda > Malacostraca > Decapoda > Coenobitidae > Birgus > Birgus latro. The sequence goes on along the minus strand of JAGKTI010027529.1, from coordinate 8,620 downwards.
GTGATAGTACAGCATTTAGGTTTTTATAGAAAGAACCTGTTAGCACGTGAAGTTTTGAAGCAAATAAATCCTCTCCTTGTTAAGGTTACACTCATATCTTATTTAGCTGAGGAAATTTAGCAAAGTTTTCATGAGGTAACTGGTGCGTAAACCCATAAGTTTAATTCCATTGAAATTTTGCGTATTGCCAGAAACTGCGTGAGGCTGCTTACTAATAAGGTGACCAATGAGAGTGCGAGTATTCCCTGCATTGAGTCAGGCCACCGTCTCGGATTGGTTGGAGAGCGAGAGGGCGGGACCTGGCCAAGGATGTGGTGATATCATCACAAAAATCAGATGTCTGTTATAAATACCTTTTGGTACCGTGTATAGTGTAGATGATAATTATTTTGAACTGAGGAATCATAAAAGATAAAAGTTTAATTAACTTTTAGTGTGTGGTGGGGGTGGGGGGGGGAGCGGTACAGAGAACCTCACACATGTCCAGCAATGCCCTTGGTACACCACTCATTGCATTAGGGAAGTACTAGTCTGTACAGACGACATAGTTTTGGACACAGGAAGTAATTGACAAGGACAGTTCGTCAGTAGTTCCTGTATACTTAGCCTCAGAACCTAGTGAAATATTGTTCAAGTTAATCATGAGCTGGAATCTATGCTGAACCACAGTCGTTTACAGGGTTATTATTCATTATTTAGGGTAGCATTCTTACGGGAGTAGGTTTTCTATAATAGTACCTCATGTAATAAGTTTACATCGGTATGTAATACGAGTACGTTTCACACTTTCTTGTATGTTGTTTACTCACACTGGCGATAGAAGAAAGGTGGCAAAACAAGTTAATCACAAAGTACTTTGTTACAGGGGCATTGATGCTTTAACTGTGACAGTCGATGAAGTGGATGCTTTGTTCGGTATGTACAAGTATGAATCAGTAGAGTCGTCATTGTAGTGTTAGGGTTTAGTTTTTTTTTGGGGTAATGTATGATGGATGAGAAGTGGCTCCCTTGTTCCTTATATACAAACGGGAAGTACAACCGTCATTGTAGTACGAGAGTTTCCCATTCCTCTCGTGGGTTAATAATCTGTGGATAAGTGGGTGCTTTGTTCCATATATACCGTGCACACCCTAGCGCCAGAGCAGGCAAGGAGGAGGGGGTAGGGGAGTGGGCTTCGGTGTATTTGCGCAGTTTGGCGATTGGTGTAGTGTGTTCCCTCTGACCTCGTACCTGTCCTTCTAGGGAACTGTCAAGAAGGAAGACAAGTTGGGTAATTTTAAAGTAGTGTTGAAGGATAATGAAAACTAGTTGATGATACTGGACGGTATTATTTTCAGTTACGGTATTTGGTAATAGTAGTAGTAGTAGTTGTTGTTGTTGTTGTTGTTGTTGTTGTTGTAGCAGCAGCAAGCAGGATGACTGATGACAGCTGGATGTCTTGTGTGGTTGGTTAACGAAGTATGCTAAAAAAAGAAAAAAAAATCCTGCGAAGAGGGGTTGCTTCAGCTGAAGAAGATAGGTTAGAATATCCAGAACGAAAACCTATTATGGTATTTTAGTATGTTGAAAACGGAATTTTATAAGAGGAAAATTTGCATTTTTTCGCGAAGTTCGTGTATACCGTACATTTAGCCACTGAGAGAAGTGGGGGCTTAGGAATAAAATAAAATGGTTATCGCAAGATTATAAATTATCGTATTTTGATTGAGTATTATACCTGTGTACAAAACTTAACCGGTGAAACCCAGTAGCTTTCTTTCAGTCGAACGAAATATTCTGGTTTCAGTCCAAAGAAAATCCATGGCCATGGAAAAAGGTGGGTTAGCAAGCCTTGGTAACGTGCTCGAGAAATTAGACGCGCTTGACCGCCCCCCCCCCCCCTTCCACGTCCCAATTGTGTGTGTGTGTGTGTGTGTGCGTGTGCGCATTTGTGAAGCCGGTGGGTGTGTCGCGTTCCTCGCGCGGTGATTGGTGGAGGATGGGGGTGTGTTTGTTGACAGGAATTTCATTGGTTGCCATGACTACTGATAAGCTGGAAATGTGTGTTAAGGAGGGATGTGCGGGGAAAGGAAATGCAGAGACGTAGTATAGTTGTATGATGGTTAAACGATACTTGGAGTGGAAGGATGATTACATTAGTGTTCGTATTTGTCTGTAAGTGTACGTACACTCGACAAGATTTCCACCTGGACCACCTAGTCGCGGGATATGGCTAACGTGGCAACAGCGCGTGTGTGTGTGTGTTCGTGTGTACATGTCCGAGAATTCTTTGAATCGCCAAGCATTATCCTCTGTGCCGTATTATATTTTGTGGTCATTGTATTATGCTGTGATATTGACTAACAAATACTGTATGATTGGGATAATGAGCGGTGGTGCACTATGCTATTTATAAAGTCTGATTTATCTAAAATACTGTAATTCTTCTCTTATTCTTGTAGCGTGAACCACGATATAGGTTGAGTCGTGGTTCAGAAACTGTGTGCAAGTTCACCCAAAAATGGGATGATGTAGGGGGAAGTATGGGAGTGAGGGGGCGCTTAGCAGGTGAAGGTAATGGGGATGAAGTGGGGTCACGTCGTTTACTCCAACAGTTATACATTCTTTGCCATTACAGTATATTTATTAAAAGGTGTTAATGGTATCCTGTATTCTAAATAATAATAAACCTATTTGTTTTTCATTATTATAAACAACTGATTACACACTAAATTTCACCAAACATAGGATACCCCGTCCCTCGTTAACGGACAACATGCTGCCTACTCCACCGCCTCGACTCTCTCTCTCTCTCTCTCTCTCTCTCTCTCGTCAGCTGCCTATCAGTAGACACACACACATTATCAGTTTGTGCTAATGAGCAATGACGTTGCATATAATATGTTTACCGACAGTTTAATACTGTATCAAAATACAAGTGCAATACATTACCAACTCACCTTACAGATTACATTAGCCAGTAAACAATACACTACTTACATGCATAGTTTACGTTTCAGTAATAGTCGTGGGGTAGCCATACTCACAGTGATGTTATCGTAAATGTTTTAGTAAATCATGTGTTCAGTGGCGGAGACCAGTTGGAAGGGAGGTGGCTCCTGAAACCCCCAATCCCGATAGCTATTCTGGTGCGTTATAGCGTCGCTGTAGAGGTTCCTGTTCCTCCAGTTATGTCAGTTATTAAGGTTAACATAATGATGGACAGCCATATATTAAAAATACAAACAGCCTATTATGAACACTCAAAATATAGAGCATATTGTGGGAGCGTGCACGCACCATAGTCCTGGTCCGTTTGTTTCAGTATTGACAGACTGACAGTGTGTATTTATGAACATGCTATTAATGTTACAAATCTTAATGCTTATTTTCATTTGGAATTACAGAATTCATTAAAAAGATTTTATTCAGTACATAGAATGGCAAATAGTTTTTTTTAATGCAAGGAAGAAGGAACCAAAGGCCACGGGGGTTCAGTACATAGAATGGCAAATACTTTTTTTTTTTTTAATGCAAGGAAGAAGGAACCAGAGGCCACGGGGCTGCATACTGTTCCTTCCAAGAAAAAGCGAAAACAATACAAGAGAGCCATATTCAAGATCCATTCATTTCGAGATGCCTGGACACACTCCATTTGAAAGACTGTAGATCATAGGAAGTAGGAAATACAGATAGAGGAAGACAGTTCCAGAATTGACCAGTTGCATAAATGAAGGACTGCGAGTAACGGTTAACTCTTGCATTAGAGAGTTGGACAGAAAAGGGATAAGAGTTTGTTGTTAGACGAGTACTACGTGTCCGTCGTAGAGGTGAAGGGATGCAAGCAGACAGTTCAGAGGAACAGTGACCGTTGAAGTAGCGATAGAAAAGAGATAAAGATGCAACAGTGCGGGCGAAGAGACAAAAGTTGAAGGGAATCAGTAAGAGGAGGAGAGTTAATGAGACGAAAAGCCTTTGACTCCACCCTATTGAGAAGAGCTGCATGTGGGGAGCCTCCCCACACATGAGAGTTGTACTCCATACACGGGCGAATAAAACCCGTGTACAAGGTCAACAACTGTGCAGGGATAAAGAAAGTTCGGAATCGGCTGAGCACACCTAATCTCTTGGAAGCAGATTTCACAAGAGATGTAATATGTTCTTTCCAAGACAGATCCCGAGAGAATGAAACCCCAAGCATGTTCAAGGATGATGCAGGACTGAGCTGGACATTATTAAACACTAGTGGGTAATCCTGAGGAAGATTTTGTCGGGTTGATAAGTGTAGGAACTGAGTTTTTGATGCATTAAAAATAACAAGATTATTTTTACCCCAATCAGAGATACCAGCCAAGTCAGACATTAGGTGTGCCATAGCCTCATCCCTTTTTTGCTGAAGTAACTGCTGAGATGGACGTTGCGGAAACCGAATGTAAAGATGAAGGGTGGAATCATCAGCATATTAGTGGATAGGGTTAGATGTACAGCTTAGAAGGTCATTGATGAATAAAAGGAAGAGTTGGTGATAGGACAGAGCCCTGAGGAACACCACTGTTGACAGGTCTAGGAGAAAAACGATGGCCGTCTACAACAGCGGCTATAGAACGACCAGAAAGGAAGCTAGAGATGAAGGCACAGATAGAAGGATAGAAACCGTAGGAGGGCAGTTTGGAAATTAAAGATTTATGCCAGACTCGATCGAAAGCCTTTGAGATGTCAAGTGCAATGGCAAAGCTTTTGCCAAAGTCCCGAAAGGAGGATGACCAGGATTCTGAAAGGTAGGTGAGAAGATCGCCAGTGGAGCGTCCCTGACGGAAACCATACTGACGATCAGAAAGAAGGTTGTGACAGGAAAGATGCTTTAAGATTTTTCTGTTAAGAATTGACTCGAAAACTTTTGAGACACAGGATGTTAAATCAATTGGACAATAGTTAGAAGGTTGGGAATGGCCACCCTTCTTTGGGACTGGCTGAATGAGAGCAAACTTCCAGCAAGAAGGAAAGGTACAAGTTGATAGACAGAGGCGAAAGAGTTTAGCTAGGCAGGGTGTAAGCACAGAAGCACAGTTTCTGAGGACAACAGGAGGGACTCCCATCAGGCCCATATGCCTTGTACTGGGGCCAGTGATGGCAGAAAATACATCAGCTGAAGAAATTTTAATGTCTGTCAAGAGGAAGTCAGAGGGGGGAAGTGATGGAGGAACAGCACCGGAATCGTCTAAGATGGAATTGGAGGAGAAAGTCTGAGCGAAGATATCTGTTTTATCAGTAGAAGAAATAGCTACAGAGCCATCAGAGTAGAAAAGAGGAGGGAAGGATGATGAGGTAAAGTTGTTAGAAAGGTTTTTGTTTGGCAAGGTGCCAGAAGGAGCGAGAAGAATTCGAGTTGGAGTTGAGACCATTTAGCACGGATGAAATTATTTTTAGCAGAGCGAAGAACAGACTTAGCACGATTCCGGGCAGAAATATATAAAAGGTGTGATTCAGGGGTGGGTTGGCTCCGGTACCTTTTATAGGCCCTCTCCTTGTTGCGGACAGCATTAGAACAAGCGTGATTAAACCAAGGCTTTCTTGCATTAGTCAGAGGATATGAGAAAGGAATGTATGCTTTCATGCCCGAGAGAATAACCTCCGTAATGCGCAAGGCACACTCAGATGGCTCCCGGCCATGGAAGCAATAATCATTCCAAGGAAAATCAAAGAAGTACTGCCTGAGGGCCTCCCAATCTGCAGCTCCAAAATGCCACATGTGGCGTTTCTTTGGAGGGTCCACAGGCCGTACCGGAGCGATAGGACAGGTTAAGGTAATAAGGTTATGATCGGAGCCCAACGGAGAGAAAAGATTAACAGTGTAAGCAAAAGGATTAGTTGTTAGGAAAAGGTCAAGTATGTTGGAACTCTTTCCAAGGCGGTCAGGGATACGGGTAGGGTGCTGTACAAGCTGCTGTAGGTCATTAAGGATAGAAAAGATGTAGGCTTGTTCACCAGGTGGATCAGTGAAAGGAGAGGAGAGCCAAAGGTGGTGGTGAACACTGAAATCTCCTAGAATGGAGATTTCAGAGAAAGGAGAAATGGATAGAATGTGTTCCATCGTAGAAGTAAGATAGTCAAAGAATTTTTGATAGTAGAATTAGGAGATAAGTAAACAGCACAGATATATTTAGTCAGAGAATGACCGGAGAGCCGAAGCCAGAGAGTAGAGAATTCAGAAGAATCAAGTTCAGGAACACGAGAGCAAGATAGATCGTTGCGTACATATACACAACAGCCACCTTTGGCTTTGAAATGAGAATAAAGAAAGTAGGAGGATACAGAAAAGGGTTTGCTGTCAGTTGCCTCAGACAGCTGAGTCTCAGAGAGAAAGAGAAGGTGAGGTTTAGAGAAGAAGAGGTGGTATTCAACGGAGCGAAAGTTAGAGGAAAGGCCGCGAATGTTACAGAAATGGAGGAGTGTGTCAGACAGTGGTTCCAGGCAGCTCTGTGAGTCGTCACCGGGAGAGGGGCGAATGGTGGGGGCATTTATGGTCCCCCCTCCCCCTGGGGACTCCGAGGCATGATTTACGTGCGCCATTTTCTTTTGTTTTACAAATTTTGAAAAGGAAGTAGTGTGTTGAGTGCATGTAGTTTGGTGTTGACAGTTAGCGAAACTTGTATTGGAGAGCATGCTGGCCTACGTTCTGTATTACTGAAAAAGTTCAGCAAAGGGGGATGGTCAGGAACAAGTCCTGAGGGCTGGTGAAACGGGAGCTCCAGCTCTCCGTCATCAGCCTTCCATCCGCCTTGGGAGTACTGCCCTGCTCGACTGTGTGTGTGTGTGTGTGTGTGTGTGTCAGTACGTGTGGTGGAGGTGGGGGCAGTGTAATAAGTATGTGAGTGGGTGTGTCATAATGGTAAATGTGGCTGTGTGCATACGTGGCTAAGGACGTCCTCGACTGATGTACGTAATCTGTGCCTTTCACACATGACACACACCTCAGTAGTAATTAGGTTCAGTTTATAAGTTTGTAGCTTATTACATAATTATATATATAATTATGTTTTCGAGGTGGAACCTTGAAACATCGTATAAAGACAGAGAGAGAGAGTCGAGGTGGAGCAGGCAGCATGTTGTAACGAGAGACGGGTTATCCTATGTTTGGTGAAATTTAAAGTGTGTAATCAGTTGTCTATAATAATAAATAATGAAAAAACAAATAGGTTTATTATTTAGGATACAGGATACCACTGACACCTTCTAATAAATATACATGGCAAAGAATGTATAACTTGGAGTAAACGACGTGACCCCACTTCATCCCCATTACCTGCACCTGCCAAGCTCCCCCTCACTCCCATACCCCTACATCGCCCCATTTTTGGGTGAACTTGTGAACTTGCTTACTGTATCTGAACCACAATTCAACCTGTATCGTGGTTCACGCTACAATAATAAGAGAAGAATTATTTTATATAAATCATTTATATATAGCATAGTTCACCACCGCTCATTATCTCAATCACACAATATTTATTAGCCAATATCACCGCATAATACAATGACCACATAATAATATAATACGGCACAGGATAAAGCTTGGCGATTCGAAGAATTCTCGGATATGTACACACGAACACACACACGCGCTGTTGCTACGTTAGCTATGTCCCGCGACTAGGTGGTCCAGGTGGAAGTCTTGTCGAGTGTACATTTAAGTTTAATCCGACAAGTCACTATTATCTCCAGATTATTATTCACCTTGATAGACCCTAGAACTGGAGACGTTTGATAACGGGCCATCAGTAACATTGCCTTCCGGGAGGTTATAAACTGAATTAATTTGGTAGCTTATAGATAAAAAGACGGCACCGTACTGAGAGGTTTTTAAAGCTTCCTCGAAATGCAAAATGAGATCTCTCTGATTTAACCCGTAATATTCAAGCGGGTAGGGAGTGTTGCAATATCGCTTTATTAGTTCGGTGCCCCAAACTTGTGAAAGGATGACCGAAGCGGAATTTGCTTTATTTTTTATTGTTTCATCATACCCAAATTTTCCAGAATTCTAAGTGAGGCACTTAGGTCCACAAACGGAAAGAAAAAGAAATGCGATTCGATTAAGTCACTGTTAACCACGTATTCAAGAGTAAGATATTTTTGTCCCGGTTTACTACCGGTATTGTAGGCTTGGTAAACATGCTAGAGATTACCGAAGTTATATCAAGATGATTTGATTTACTGTTCAAGTTGGGTGCTAGTACATGTATACGGTGTATTTTGTTGGTATAGGCATGCCTGTTTGTCCGATTACATTATACACTATGACTATATTTCCACAATTATGTTGCTAAATAATTTTTATTTCTGCCCCACAGTCCCCGTTGGTGAAGTCATTCCTGGCGGGTTCCTTCTCTGGGACCTGCTCCACCATACTGTTCCAGCCTTTAGACTTAGTTAAGACTCGCCTTCAGACGACCATCACCATTCCGTGAGTATATCCCTTGGTCCGTTGTCGTTTGCACGGAATTATGCTGAAAGTTACCGTTCCCTTCCCTATTTAGCCTTAACCCAACCTAACCAAACTTAAACCTTAACCAAACCTAACCTTAACTTAGGTCAACCTAACCTAAATAAACCTAATCTAAGCTAACCTTACTTCACCAAATGA
>JAGKTI010027528.1:0-13231 GCA_018397915.1 Birgus latro | reverse complement strand
TCTCTCTCTCTCTCTCTCTCTCTCTCTCTCTCTCTCTCTCTCTCCACGTCTCCCGCATGACCCTCCACTTCCTCTCTCTCTCTCCGCCTACCACATGAGACCACCCTAACAGCAGTGACATATTAGTTATCAATCTCCATCTCCCTTTAATATTTGGAACGTTTGTGCAATATTCACATTAAGAAATTAGCCCATTCCAAGATTTTCGAAAGCATACGTATTCAAATCCCAAGAAAATTGAAATACAAGAGTTAGGGCTTGAGGCCACAGACGACGCGACAGCCAATGCAGATGACACCAACCCACCCAGCCCCCCCAGTACCACCTGGGGTCCGCCGCTGACACTGATCGGCTGGGAACAGGAACGGCGTACCTATATCTCTTCCCGGCGCACCTCTTACTCCCAGGTGATGCCCTGGAAAGGTAGCAGTCGCCGGCGCCTAGTCTCCGGCCGAAATTCCACTTGCCAGGTAAGAGGTGGAGTTTACAACTCCACGCAACGCCACGGTATTGGCCACAGTCATACCGGGTACGGGGCAGAGCTGGCCACAGTCCGTTCCCCAGTTGCACCCCAGCTATAGGGCCGCGACACGGACGCGTGTCGGTCGGGCAGGACAGGCCGTAAGTCGTCCGACTCCTGTAGTCATTCCTCCCAGAGTAGTGCCACAGTACTGGCCACAAGCTGTACTGGGTATGAGGCAGGATCGGCCATAGTCCGTCCCTCTGCTACTAGTCCTCTCAGCTCCACTGTACGAGCCATTAGCCGCACCAGAGCTACAGCCTCCTGTGCCACTACGACATCGACCATTAGCCACGTCAGGCCAGAGGTACAGCAGGCCACTAGCCGCACTGAAGCTGATGTCCCCTGTGCTACCACAATGTTGGCCATTAGTCACATCAGGTCAGATGTAGAGCAGGCCACAGTCTGCTTCTCTCCTACAGGAGGACCTGCAGCCAGAGAGGACCCCTCCCCCGAGCCGTGGCAAGGCCTCGCCTGAGACCTTGGTTCCCTGCAACTCTACCAGGGTGAACAGCGGCCAAAGCAGAGCCCCAGCAGACCCCGCAACCGACATCAGCCCCTGTCTACTACTACCCCGGCCCGAGGTCCTCATGTGACGACCCTGTCGGCGACGCTGCCCTCCAGCCATTGCCGCAGTCCAGCCGCCCCGGGTTCCAGTGCCCTGGGTTCTCAGTTGCCCCGAACACCGGGGCGCGACTTACCTGTGGCCAAGGCCTCCCTGAGTCTCCCCCAGACTCGACGTCAGGCCCGTCTCCTGGCTGTCTTCGGGCTGAGCCCCTAGTCCCACGACTATGTGTGGGGCCCTGTCCAGGGGCACGCCACTCTGCCCTTCTTCCAGACGGAGGAATCAACCTGGGGCCCACCAGTGGTAACCAAGTGAGTGGACTTTACATATGTGTGTGCTCTTTTGACCCAGATATTTGTGTGCATCGATGGATATATCATGAGTGATCCTCTACAGTGTATTCTCGAGTTTAAGTGACCAGGAACCCAGAATATAAGATTCGACGAGCCTAATAGACAGAACGTGGCCTGACCTATATCTCGGTAGAGTCCCACTGTCTCAGACAGTCTTTGTGACCAACAGAATATTCCTATTGTGTCGTTGTGCCGTTCCCTTGTTGTTTACACTCTCCCTCCCCTTTGTACAGTTAAATCTCCACTCACCCCTGTGTCCAGACACGTTAGTCAAGATATACCAAAATATCGCAGTTCCCCCTGCCAGTGATCCCTACGGGCAACACTACCTGAGATAGACTTCCGGCCACCAGGTACCTGTAACACAGGTGTAACATGACTCATATACAGTGCCATCCAGTGCTATACGGGTTTAGGAAATTATAGTAAATTCATTCCTGTGTCCTAAATTATAAGTATATTGTATGTGCCATAAGTGTTGGGTAAATAGTACCATACCTCAACCAGAAGGTATAGTGACAGACTGCATTTGTGTACAGAGTTAACTTACCCCCGACCAACCCAGTTGTAATATATTGGATGTACTATTGTTCTTTGGGAAATATCTGGAATACATGTGTAATACCTACTGCCTTGTTTTTGTGTCCAGTCCTACTCTTTGGAGTTACCTCCTGGTCTAGAATAGGGACCTGCTGTAGCCTGCATATTTGAGGGCGAGAAACCGACCCACAAATACGTAGCATAACACTGGGGGCTAGCAGTGGTTCTTGACCCTGACGGTAAAAAAAGGACTGGAAAACTTTTTGTGAAAATGGCAGCCAAAACACATGTACCCCTACCAAAATTTGACTCAGAACAATGCGACATCACTACTTACTTACAAATGGTCAAGCCATTACTTGATATTGGATTTGAAGAAGATAATCAGAAAATAGCTTTCACTCTACCTTACCTGGGAAAAGCGGTATCTAGTATAGCACCAAAAATAGTCCCAGATCTTACATGGGCCAGATTTGCAAAAATAGTTACATACGCTATCATCCCGTCATTAGGGAATGTTGTCGCAGTTTCACAACTAGATGCCCCTAGAATATGACGGTGATTTGGACAACACGTTGGTCCAAGCTAGGCGACTCGTCACCGCCGCATACCCGGATGCCGAAATGAATACCCGGGATGAGCATATATTCAGTGCTCTGCTCAGACTCCTTCCGAACATTTTACTATCCATGACCTGACAGGAAATTTGGACCGTGATGTCCAGCTCATTCACCGCCTTCTCGCAGCACGCCCTGACACGCGACATGAAACCCTCCCCCACGCCGCCCCAACCCTCTCCAGCCCCACCGCGAAGCACCTCCGCCTCGGCTCTCCCAAGAGCCCACCCCTCCAGGGAGCGGCCGCCCCAGAAAGACAGTACAAATCTTATCACTATCAATCCGTGGGAGTTCACAGCCTGTAACAGCCGCTGCCCACTTCACGACATACGTGAACTGAAGGTGGTGCGCAGAATGAGAGCCGACCCACTGAGGCGCCGCCCAATGTTGGCAGTAGATAAGGGCCCTACGAACCCCCAACCCTCCCTTGTTGAGGAACCTGACGCCGGCTGCAAACCAGAGATTGGCATTGGATTTTTAGGACCGCCTCCGCACCTCCCCACGGTGGCGGGGGCCACCTCTACAAAGTACCGACCCCCGGTCTATGATAAGATGAAACTTCAGGGGGTCAAGGCAAGACTTCTGGTAAATACGGGAGCCACCAGGTCCTGCCGGTATACACACTTCTACTCCCGCCATAAGAAGGTTTTTGGCCCCCTTTTCCTCACTTCAGCCCGCCTCATAGACACGGGGGAAGGCCCCTTGCCTATTCGTGGGGAAACTCGGGCCCTACAAACCAAGACTCACCAACAAGCCTCCACCTTTCATCCCTTTATTATTTTTGACTCGTCCTACCGTAATTATGATGGTTACTTGGAGCTGGACCTGCTCCAAAAACTCTACACGCACATAGACTGCCACGGGAGGCGACTTCAGTTTCGACAGCTTCCCCAACAGCCCCAAGTCATTTGTACTTGCACAAGACAAGACGACACCCCTCCCCCTCCTCCTGCCCCAGCCCCCCACAGCCCCACTTTCCCCACGACCGTCGCGTCCTCCCTCACCATTCCTCCCCACCACGAAGCTTGGCTACGGATCAATAAGCCCACACGGACCCATTCCCTATTTTCTCCAAGTGTCCCCACCGGGCCCCTCACTGCCTGCCTAATGTCGCCGACTTTCCTTCCGCCCCACATTAACGCCGTCAAAGTGGCGAACCTGGCGGCTACGCCCCTCACTCTGCCAAGAGGACTCCTGATCGGTGACCTAGAGGCAGCAGAGCCTTGCGACACCCCACCCCTAGAATCAAACCCCTCTCCCCTCCTTCCTTTGCCTGACCACTTATCTCCCCATCAAGCCGAGATGCTGCACCATCTACTACTGGAATACCAAGACCTTTTCTCGACCGGGCCCGCTGACTTGGGGCATACGACGTATCTAGTCCATGAAATTCATACCACCAGGCCCCCATCCGGCAACCCTCCCGCCGGAAGAACCCACACCAACGGGCTGAAGAGGACAGGCAAATTCGAGAAATGCTGGACGCCAGCATCATCACACCCTCTACCAGCCCCTGGTCCTTCCCCGTTGTCCTGGTTCGGAAAAAAGACGGCACTCAGCGATTCTGCATCGATTACCGCCGCCTGAACGATGTAACCACCAAAGATGCCACTCCTCTCCCCTGCATAGATGACTCCCTAGACTCCCTACACGGCTCCACCTGGTTCTCCACGCTGAACCTCCAGTCAGGATACTGGCAGGTCCCCATCCACCCCCAAGATCAAGGGAAAACGGCTTTCTCCACGAGTAATGGAAAACTTTATCATTTTAATGTTCTTCCCTTTGGGCTATGCAACGCCCCAGCCACCTTCTCCCGCCTCATGGAGTCCGTCCTCAGCGGTCTGACCTGGGAAGTCTGCCTGGCGTACCTCGATGACGTTATTGTCTTTAGCAAAACGTGGGCTTATCACCTGCACCGCCTCCGACAGGTGTTTCAGCGAATATGCCAGGCTGGGTTGAAACTCAAGCCCACTAAATGTGTCCCAGCCGCTCGCTCTGTCGCTTTCCTAGGACACGTTGTCTCGGGGAAAGGCATCTCTCCAGATCCCGATAAGCAGAAAGCCATCGCCGACCAGCCTCTTCCACAGGACATCCACCAAGTCCGCGCCTTCCTGGGGCTCGCGTTGTACTACCGGCGGTTCATCAAAGGATTCACCAACATTGCAAAACCGCTCCATGACCTCATTAAGAAAGGCGAGCCCTTCGTCTGGAGCAACAACCAAGTCACAGCGTTTCACTCCTTGAAGGAGAAGCTTGTTTCCTCCCCCATCGTTGCCTTCTTAAATTATGACCTCCCTTTCAGGTTATACACCGACGTCTCCCTGGTAGCCATAGGCACCATCCTGGCACAGGTCCAGGAAGAAGGGCGCAAACACATCATAGCTTGTGCCAGCCGCACCCTAAACCCTGCCGAACGAAATTACGCCACTAACAAACGCGAATGTTTGGGTATCATCTGGGCCCTCAATTACTTCAGGGCCTACCTATCTGGCACCAGGGTCACCGTCACCACAGACCACCAATCCCTTCAGTGGCTCCAGCAATCAGCCACCCAGAACGCCCAACTCCTCCGCTGGCACGAAGTGCTCGAGGTGTTTGCTTGCGAGATTGCTTACTGGCCCGGGAAATTGCACACCAATGCCGACGCCCTCTCCCGCCTGCCATTACGATCGCTCCTCCCTCAATCCGAGCTGATCCAGCACTGGCAGAATCAACATCGGCCTCCCTGGATTCCCCAGCATCTATTCTCAAAACTCCAGCTCCAGTGGGACCAACTCTTCACGCCATCGGGCCACATTATCCTTGATCCGGACTCCGCCGTGGGCGTCCTCACCCACCTCCACTCGGACAATGGAATCCACCTGGGTACGAAGAGGCTAACTCAGGTCTTCAACTACCTTTATTGGGCCCCCAACCCCACTACCCTCACCCAGCGTGTCACTCAGGCGTGTCAAGCATGCTGCCTAGGGAAAGACATCACCAGTACGGCGGGTCCTGCCGGCAAGATCTCCGCCCACAAACCCTGTCAGCTTTTGTCTGTCGATGTTGTCGGACCCCTGCCACCTAGGTCTGGCTACCAATACATCGTCACATTCGTCGACGTTTATTCCAAGTTCCTGATCGCTTGTCCAGCCAAGGAACACACTGCCGTCGCCATAGCCGACGCACTCATGTGCCACGTCTTCCTTGACTTTGGCGTTCCCCAGGCCATTCACTCCGATAATGCCCCAGAGTTTACGGGACAAATATGGAAAGAACTGTCCACCATATACGGGTTCTCCATTTCCCACTCCTCCCCCTACTGGCCCCAAGGAAATGGGGTATGCGAAAGGAGCCATCGGACCCTACTAAACCAAGTCAGAACCCAAATCCAAAGTACCCAGGACCAAGAATGGCCTGCCCACGTCAAGGTCATCCAATGGGGAATGAACACTTGCCCCCGCGATGACGGCATTACCCCCCATGAGCGGGTATTCGGAAAGGCGCCCCTCCTCCTCCCTCTCCAACAACACCTCCAACCCCCCGCTCATTCCCCAACCACGGACCCCCTATATCACCTGAAGCGTCGCCTACAACACCTGCACGCACACCAGGACGCTCAAGCCGATTCCTCCTCTGCTAACCCTTACGAACCAGGTGACGAGGTTTTCGTGGCCTGTCTTCCCACCCCCAGTAAGGTTGCCCCTCGTTTTATGGGACCTTATACCATCACGAGAGTCCCCAACCCCTTCCAAGTCGTCGTCAGCTACCACGGAACCCCCCGCACCTACAGAAAGCCCCACGTCTGCCCCCCCCGGTCGCCCCAACCCCTGCCGCTCCCTCCTCAACCACTCGAGCAAGCTCAACACCGGCCGCTCCCCATGAAGAGCCTTTTATGTATTATTCATCCCCATCCCCTTCCCCATCGGTTTCCACCGCCCCCTCGCCACTCGAAACTCCTGCACCGCGCCTGCACACTACACTCACCCACCACCATGCTTCCCCACCGCCGCCACGCCGCCCGCTCCACGAGCTCAACACACACCTACTGGAAATTCCACACCGGCCACCCTGCGCTCCGCACCCAGCTTAATGCCTACCTCACCAACCCCGGCAACCAACCACACCATGCCACCCCGCACTGCACCCGCCCCCGCTCCACCTTCCCTTTCCTCGCCGCCGCCCACTCCACGACTAACCACCACCACTACCTGTTCCGGGCGTATCTCACGCCCACCAGCTCGTTACACCTCAACCCCTATGCCCACCCATTTGCCCAGTAACAGCCAACCACCCACCCCACCCCCCATACTACCCTGATAACCCTTCCTACTCCGCATCTCGTGTGTAAAAACCCGCCCTGCCGCATTCCCAGGGGAACACCGCCCCCACACTCCACCGGCAATATGAACCGCACCGGGCTACCTCTAGCCAGCATTGGCTTCCAAGACACCACCACCACCATCACCATGCGTGTCACGAGAATCACTTGGATCCCCACCTTCGGGCGACACCAATGTGTAAGAAGCACACAACACCTGCTACGACTTCTCCAGCAGACATACCACCCTTCCACTCTACGGGTCGCCTACGCCCACCACCTGAACGCCAATGTAGCCACTGACCACTGGACCACCTTCCTGTCACCTCAACCCTATCCACCAAACGGCCAACACCAACCTATACCACCTCCAGTCATGGGGTCGTGACTTTGTTACCGAGGAGGGTGGTGAAGTACAGGAGTTAGGGGTTGGAGCCACAGACAACATGACGGCCGGAGCAGACGACACCAGCACCCCCAACCGCCCCAGTACCACCGGGGGACTGCCACTGACACAGAGCGGCTGCGAACAGGAACGGCGCACCTGTATCACTTCCCGGCGCCCCTCTTGCGCCCAGGTGGTGACCCGGAAAGGTAGCAGTCGCCGGCACCTAGTCTCCGGCCGGAGCTCCACTCAACAGGTAAAGGGTGGAGTTTACAACTCCATGCAACGCCGCGGTATCGACCTTAGTCGTACCGGGTACGGGGCAGAACTGGCCACAGTCCGTTCCCCGGTTGCATCCCCGCCACAGGGCCGCGACACGGACGCGCGTCGGTCGGGCAGGACAGGCCATAAGTCGTCCGTCTCCTGTAGGCGTTCCCCCCAGAGTGGCGCCGCAGTACCAGCCATAAGCCGTACTGGGTACGAGGCAGGATCGGCCACAGTCCGTCCCTCTGCTGCTAGTGCTCCCAGCTCACCGGTATGGGCCATTAGCCGCACCAGAGCTCCCAACTCCTGTGCCCTTCCGATGTCGGCCATAAGTCACATCAGGCCAGAAGTAAGGCAGGCCATTAGCCGCACTGAAGCTGTTGTCCCCTGTGCAACCCAGACATCAGCCATAAGTCATGTCAGGCCAGAGGCAGAGCAGGCCACTAGCCGCCCTGAAGCTGATGCCCCCTGTGCTACCACGACGTTGGCCATAGGTCACATCGGGCCAGGTGTAAAGCAGGCCACCGTCCGCTTCCCTCCAACAGGAGGACCTGCAGCCAGAGAGGACTCTTCATTCGGGACGTGGCAAGGCTTCACACGAGGTCTTGGTTCCCTGCAACTCCACCAGGGTGAACAGTGGCCGAACCAGAGTCCCTGCAGACCCCGCAGCCAATGACGGGCCCTGTCCACTACTCCCCCGGCCCGAGGTTCCTGTGAGATGACCCTGTCGGTGACACCGCCCTGTAGCAGTTGCCGCAGTCCAGCCGCCCCAGGTTCCAATGTCCTGGGTTCCCAGTTGCCCCAGGAGTTGCCCCGGGAGTTGCCCCGAACACCAGGGCGCAACTTACCTGTGAGCGAGGCCTTCCTGAGTCTCTCCCAGACCCACCGACAGGCCCGTCTTCTGGCTCTCTTCGGGCCAAGCCCCTAGCCCCACGACTACGTGTGGGGCCCTGTCCAGGGGCACGCCACTCTGCCCTTCCTCCGGATGGAGGAATCAACCTAGGGCCCACCACTGGTAACAAAGTGAGTGGACTTTACATATGTGTGTGCTCTTTCGACCCAGATATTTGTGTGCATTAACGTATACATTACGAGTGATCCCCGATAGTGTATTCTCGAGCTTAAGTGACCAGGAACCCAGAGTATAAGATTGGACGAGCCTAATAGCTAGAACGTGGCCTGACCTATATCTCGGGTAGAGTCCCACGTCTCGGACAGTCTTCGTGACGAACAGAACATTAATGTTGTGTCGGTTGTGCCATTCCCTTGTTATTTACATTCTCCCTCCCCAACCCACAGGCACGCGAGTGAAACCCTTAAGTGACCAGCAGAAGGAGTCCATGCTATTTCCATCGTGCCGACCCTTTGTGCATTAAATCTCCACCCACCCCCGTGTTCAGGCACGTTAGTCAGGGTATACCAAAATATCACAGTCCTCCCTGCCAGTGATCACTACGGGCAACACTACCTGAGATAGACTTCCGGCCACCAGGTATCTGTGACACAGGTGTTAACGTAACTCATATACAGTGCCGTCCAGTGCTATACGGGTTTATGAAATTATAGTGAATCCATTCCTGTGTCTTAAATTATAAGTGTATTGTATGTGCCACAAGTGTTGGGTAAATAGTACCATACTTCTACCAGTCGGTATAGTGACAGATTCCATTTGTGTACAGAGTTAACCTACCCCCGACCAACCCAGTTGTAACATATTTGTGATGTACTATTGTTCTTTGGAAAACATCTGGAATCCATGTGTGTAATACTTACTGCCTTGTTTTTGTGTCCAGTCTTGGAGTTACCTCCCGGTCTAGAATAGGGACCCGCTGTAGCCTGTGTATTTGAGGGCGAGAAACCGACCCACAAATATGTAGCATAACACCTTCCAACGGGACTTTTGGAAATTTACCACTGTTCCAATTTAGATTAACTCTAGATAGAAAGAGTGACACAATTTATGACAATTACACTACAAGCGAGAAAGAGAAGAGGAGACGTGATCATACTATATAAATGCATCTCAGAGAAAGAGAAAATAGATATAAATGAATATATAACCTATGGGGAAGCGTCAGCAAGAGGAAACTGAAAAAAAAAAGGCGATAAAGACAAGGAAATTCATCCCAAATCGCGCTTTGATCAGAGGAATGCTCTACCGAATGAAACAGTGTGTGCCAAAACTAACCATAAATTTAAGGGCATGTGTTATAAAAATGGTTTAATACGCGGGGCAGTAGGAGCTTGACTCATTCCTGTAGAGATACAATTAGGTAAGAACAGTGTTAATGTCCTAACTAAAGGGCAACATTCATATTCTGAAGCAACATCGTCGTCATCGTTCTGAAAGCAATTCCCTTATCAATTATCTGTACTGTATATAAGCATTTGAAAAAAAAATAAAAATTAAGATATACATTCAACAATATTACCAAAGCACTTAGGAGTATTTGGAACTTTGCTAGGTTTTGATATTAGTTTAACAGGTTTGACGGAGTGGAAAGATGGCGGAGTCAGCCTCAGTGATGGGATTGTTGTGAATGTTGCCAGTGCTGTGGCGTGTGTGGTGGCAGCTTTATTCTGTCACTCAAGGGCAGTGGCGTGTGTGGAGGGAGCTTTATTCTGTCATTCAAGGGCAGTGGCGTGTGTGGAGGCAGCTTTATTCTGTCACTCGAGGGCAGACACCACCAGTAAGTTTTTGTCGATGTTTGGTATGCTAAACTAGAGATGCTTACAGTATTCTTGTTAGCTTAGGCTTCTTTTAACGAAGTGGTTAGGCTTAGCAGTGGCAATTATACACTCATGGACTAAGATTACGGCACTTACGGAGCAATTATACCCTCAGGGACTAAGATTACGGCACTTACGGAGCTTTTGGTAAAGGTACACTTTATTTGAAGCAGTAGAACACGAAACCAAGTCAGTTCTTCTTGTTCCTGATAGTCTTACATTTTTCTGATTTTTTTCGGGGTGGTAAATAAACGTTTTATGCAAAATTTGTTTCCCTGTTTTTACACTCTGCTGGCAACTCGTTTGATTCGTGAGGATAATGGCAGAAAGGAATGTCCAAAGCTAGGTGTGTAACCAAACCTAACCTAACCTAGCCTAGCAGTACCTACTAATTTAATCAAACCAAACCTTAACCAACCTAACCTAACCTAGCATCCAGTTGGGAAACAAAAACCCCCTTTGAGTACATTAAGGCACAATCGTTGGTACGGCATGAGGAGCTTGATGGTAAAAACAGCTGGAAATTTATCAGAAAAGGTAATTTACCACCCTGAAAATAGTCAGAAAAGTGAGAACAAACTTGAGAAATATGAATTGAATTGGTAAGATTCTTCTGCTCCTTCAAGTAAAGGGTACTTCTTCCGTGCTTTTATACATATAATGAATGATAAGAGTTGTTGGGTTAATACCGCTAGAATTTGGTAGTTATGTTTTTGGTGGTTCGGTTCGGTTAGGTGAGGTTACAGCTGCTGTTATTGTACCGTAGTTCTTGAGTGTACACTTACGTTTACTGAAATCCTAACCATGGCTTTATTTTAATGTTTCATTCCCTTTCGAAGAGTTTTTAAGCTACTGTGAATTTTTGTGTTTTAGTAATTATCCAAATCTGAACAAAGTAGGAGCTGTTGGCATTCATTCTGGGAATTATTTAACACTGTGAGTTTTGGAAAGCTGTTGATTATTCATTTTCTTTTTTTTCCAGTACATTATCATCATGAATACTATCCCACTACACAGGCTTCATGAGTACTAGTACTGCACTATGCTGTCTTCATCATTACATTACTCATATATACAGATTCATTATGTGGTACAGTGTTGAAGGTAAAGGAATCCAAATACGGGTATACCTCGAGATACGATGCCCTAAGATGCGATATCCCACCTTAGCGATGGGGGTGAAGTACCACCATACCTCACCTAACAGTGGCCAAACCCCGATTAAATGATGGGTTTTAATTTTTTTTCTACCAATTTAGATGATATTGTAGATGTAAATTTTGTGTTTAGGTTGATTTATGAACTGATTTTAGACTTAATGTGTTGTAGTCATAGGTGGAGTGAACATTGTTATTTTGGGGTACAGTTTACTAAGTTTGATTTTTTCCAGACATACATTTGACAATTTTCAGATTTTATTTATGGGTTTAGGTGAGTTATAAATTGCTTTTAGTCTTAGTTTATCTTGTTTTAAAGCTGTTTGTGGGTTTATGTTAGTTAAAAACTTGTTTTTTTTTTACTTGGGTGGGTTTAGGACTTGGGGGGGAAACCCAAGGCTCAAAAACACATCTCTATACTTTAGGCTCCATGTTAAATCTACCCCAAGTTACAGTACCCTCCCTCGCATTGGGTTTTTACTTAACCAATTGCATCATTAACAGGGGTATACCTGTAGAGTATTTTCAAAATATGGCAAGCCAAGCTGGCTTCTCAGAAATTAAAATGAAAGAAAATTGTTCACCTACCAATTTATTGCCAGATATCTTAATCCTGTAAGGCGTGGCCACAAACAATCATCTGTACATCGCCCTGTTCCCTGCCATGTCACTACCCTGCTCCTAGCTCACACACCCCTCTCTCATATACCTCTCAACTCAATTCCTCCATCTCATTCTCGACCTCCCCTTCCCTCTCTCTCCCTCCATCTCACTCATGTACACGACTCATTAGTCTCTCGCTCTCCATCCTCTCCACGTGGCCAAACCACCTCAGTGTATTCCTCCTAACACTTTGTATGACATCCACATCCATACCCCAACACTCCTCACATCCTCATTTGTCAGTCTGTCTCACCATGCAGCTCCACAGGCTCCATTAAATTTGCACTGCCCTCACTGTTGACTTGTGTCCTTCCAACAAGGTCCAAGCTTCACTTCCATATGTTAGAGTTGGTATCACAAGACTATCATGGCTTTCTTACTGCCATGTTCACTTCCCTGTTCCTTATCACTACTTTCAAAGAACCAGCAGCCTTTCTTCCTTGTTGTACCCTTTCAGGTAAAGGTTCTTTGTCCTTCTCAGATAGGTTTGGCTTGTACAGGGTGATTCATAAGTCCGTGAAACATTTTAAAATTTCATCACTACTAAATGACGCAACAGATAGCACGTTTTATTACACGGAAATATAGGTAAACTCTCCAAGTTGTTTTACATACCTTACAAATGCTCAGTGTGTCCATCTTTGCTGATGTGGCAGATATCTAGCCGATATATATATAAAATGTTTCACGGCCCTATGAATCACCCTGTATAATACCCATAAATATATATATATACAGTAGAAGCTTGATGTAACAGACTAATTCAGCCAACCCCTATTCCGTTTTCTCAAATATTCTGCTTTTTCAAGCTTTCGAATTTGCGATTTTTCCTATATTTTTTCCCTAACCCATGAACCGAAGCCTACACACAGTTGATACTAAATAGCTTCTTTTGCTGCACACACATGCTGCCTATGCTAGTCATAATGATTCACACAGAGCAGTCAGAACCCACAATAATAATGATACAGTTTTCGTTTCATTTTCGTTTTTGAAGGCTCCAACATGCTTGCATGCGTCAGCCTTGGTCACCTAATGGCGGCTCTCCATGCTGCTCGAACTTTGGCAGCATCCCTGTTCAATCCCTTATCCTTGAGGTCACACTTAATGACCTCGTCCCATGTCTTTCTCGGTCTA
>JAGKTI010027527.1:0-13231 GCA_018397915.1 Birgus latro | reverse complement strand
CCAGTTAACACGTCTTTCACTTTGTTTCTTGCCACTGGAATTCTTCTTTACTCTTAGTCTCCCTCTTCATGGTTCCTCGCAGATCATGTTACATTTCATATTACGTTCTCCTTCAACACATATTTTTAATGCTGGTTTTCAAGTATATGTTTCTCTCTCTCTCTCTTCCTCCCGTCTCTGCCTAAACGTCACACCTTTCCTACCACAAAGCGTCACACAAGCAATTTATATACTGTCACCCAGAGAGAGAGAGAGAGAGAGAGAGAGAGAGAGAGAGAGAGAGAGAGAGAGAGAGAGAGAGAGAAAGGGAGAATTTTCATCATAGATTATTTGCTTCATCCTTCCTAGCAAATAGACTCAGGTCCCTAGAGAGTTACAGAGTGGATAAGAATGAGATTTCGTGTTTACCCCATCAGGAGGTAATAACCCAGAAAACCGTAACATAGATTGCCCCCTTAATAGAAAAGAAAAATGGGGAAGAAAGAAAAGGTTCACAGAAAGTTGCAGGATATACGTACAGAACATACCTTTGTACGTGGCTTACCCCTTCAATCAAGTTACGTATTTGTTTAGTTTATTTTTATTACCTCAGGATGATATTGTTATAGCAGAAAATGTTTGTAGTGGTGAGGTTAGAATCCTTCTGCACTGACCTCTTCACATCCTGATTTTTCACCCTAAGCTAAATGAATTTATCTGAAGATAGCAAGAGTATAACAAATATAATATGGAACTGAACTGATTAATCCTCTCGCTACGTATGCTCTATATATCTATCTATAGCCAGACGCCATAATCCCGTATGGGGCACTAACCCTCCGCCAACCCACTTTGTGACTCGTTGGGAACACGTATGGGTTGATTATATGGTTACCACCCAGCGCAGTAAATCGTTTCCTGGCTTGTAGGAAACACGTATGGATTGATTATATGGTTTCCACCTAGCGCTGTAAATCGTTTTCTGGCTTACAGGAAACCATTAGTCTTGTCGCTCAATACGCTAAATATAAAGCCACCTGAAAAGGAGAGAAGAGAAGTAAACCGTGACAGGAAAGATGGGAGAAATAAGAAGAGAGGAGGGCAGAAACAGAAAAAAGAATGATATAGGTGAAGGAAGAAGTAGACAGCACCAAATCAAGTGAGTGCTCTTTGGATTTTCTTCATGCTGACACAGAAACAGTTTATTCAGCTGAGAGAAATTCAAGCCAGTCACAGGCTCCAATAACTTTCGCGAATCATCTCTTCTCTGTCAGTGGTGTTGACCTGGGAATTTGTTTAGGTTAATACTCGATTTTGTTCTGTTAACAAATTCAGGCAATGATTTAGCACTTTAAATGCGTTACGATCATTTTGGATTATTTTTGCTATCTCCTTGCAGTTATATTCAACTTAGGACATCACACAAGTAGAGACTATGACTTATGCAAAATACCATCATCTGGAGATGCAAAAATAAGCTAAAGAAAACATCAAAGGATTCAAGGCATTACCACAAGGCACCACTACTTCATACAGACAAATCCGGTGTAAGCGTGAACATAAAACTGGCATCTCAACACTTTTCTTGAGTCCTACATTATGTTATTTCAAGATAATTCTGGCTAGGTGTAGGCGATTTTAGTCAAGTATGAAGAATTATTCGACCGAAACGTGATATACATATTCTTCATTAAGAGGAAATCCCTCCCAGTAAACGGATTACCTAAGAGTGGCAAACCCCTTACCTTCAAAAGGTCTCTTGGAGTGAATTAAATCTGATGGCGTCTTGGAGTTTAACCAACGAGAATGCATCCCTTTGTCTTAGAGCTAAGTATAGCTGATCATATGTCATAGTGGCCAGAGAGGCTGAATGAATCTTGTCATAGTCTGCAAAACCTTGGAACAAGGCACGTAAATTCCGATCTTAAATCGATATAACTGCATTTTCTTTTATAATGAGTGTTCTGTGCAGTATAACATAGTTTTGTGTATTACCTGACGTCAAGTTCAAAAATTCATTAAGGAGCTCGTGACCAGCAAATACCTCCAAACTGCTGTGTTACCGCCTACATTTTTATTATATATTGAGAGAACAACTAATCACAGAGATAATTATGATGGTAATGAAAAAAATGGCTCCAAGTCTCATCTGGCCATCAATCTTCAAGCATTTTGATCCTGTTAGGTGTGCGTGTGCGTGTGTGTGTGTGTGTGTATGTGTATGTGTGTGTGTGTGTGTGTGTGTGTGTGTGTTTTAGATATTTTCCTGTGCAGGTCGAGGATCTGGTGGGTGGAGGAGAGTTTTATGATTAGTCCCTTCACACCAGGGCACATACATATACATTTGGGGCAGGCAGGGGTAGCGCACCATGACACATATTCTCGTATGTACGTATGGGGTAGCCAGGAACATCACCCCAGGACCTATATATGTACTGCATATGTAGGATTCTTCACCATCCTTTGATTCTGGTTGCTTTAAGTTTTTGTGCAAGAACTGACTTGATCTCCCTCCAAGTTGCAGTGTCTCGCCATGAATTCCCCAGTCACTTTGAAACCGTGAATGGGGACACTGCTGACCCAGTATTCACTACTCGGAATATTCAATGACTTTACAAACATTTTTGCCATCGTAACACCAGCTACTTCGAACATAAACGTGATATGTCAGTTCAACATATCAAGATAGACTTCACTACACACAAGCTGACACTGTCATAGATTTTTTTTAGCTTGTGTGCCTTCACCACATTTATTTAGAGTACTTTAATTTTGTGAAGATATTTGCACGTTTAACTAAGTAACAACAACCATATAATTCTTATTTACTTAGCCATGGTTAAATATGAGGAAAAGGTTAAATATGAGGAAAAGTGGGAAGAATGTGGAGAAGAGATTCAGCTGAGCGGTGTTTAGGTTTGCGATCCAACACTAGCAGGTTAGGCGAAGTCAACCGAAGGGTCACGGTTGGCATTTGATGACGTCACATTGTCGGATTTTGTCCTCGCCTGGACAAGAAAATGGCGCCCAAGTCAACATTATGACGTAAAAAGTCAACAGAAGTCAAACCCGAGGTACAATACAACCCGTAGTCCTGAATTCTTTCTTTCTTTCTTTCTGGTGTATCAGGCTCCACTTCACCAACATGTGGTGCTCTGCAGAAATTGTATGTTGGGTGAGAAGTGCTTATAAGTGTGAGTGTTGTGTTGGAGTGGCTTTGGATGTGTGTGTGTGTAGTCTGTGAACCAAGTGTAATCGGCCCGCGCAAGCTGACTGGGTGCAAGCATACTTTATCTGCGACACTGGTTCAACCACAGCACCCCTTATGTCTGCCAAAGCAGTACTTGCTCGGAAGAACGTTCCCAAAGTTTATCACCCTCATGGGGCACGAACCGTCGTTCTTCAGTGTACGAAAACGCACACTTTACCACTGCACCACAATTCAGGCCTAAGCGTCTATAAATAGTGAGTAAGGATAGGAGCGTAATATTCTCGGTGGCATAGGATCTTCATAGGACTTCCTTTTTAGCTATTTCTATAACATATAACACCATAACGTTTTGTTGTATATTATATTCATTACTTTCTATCAACGTAGTCACACTTTGTTGAGCAAATCGCAGGGGAAAAGATGCTGAGAATATGACCTCAGTTTATTACTGATGATGTGTGACCATCTAGAAAGAAACGTAAAGAGTGTGTGATCTCTGTAATTTTTTTTTGTAGATTGATGCATTCTTGCACTTATTCGCCCATCTCCTACTGATGTTCCTGGCTTTATTCCCACTTCAACTTCTCGTCTGTACACTTTCTTTGTTAGCCTGGCACTTTCCAATGCATTCCATATGTGTTAAGTCCTTGAGTACCGTGGCGTCTCTTTTTATATGATCATTGGTATCGCCATTTGATTCTATTCAGCTACTGGAAACCCTCTTATCGTGCTGGGATTATAGGAGGTTAATACTCATTACTGCGTGGTATCATTGTCAAGCATAATTAAAAAGCCTGGTGGTGGCAAGAATAACATAGAAAAGGCCAAAACAGAGTGAGATGTTTAACTATTCCAGATCAGTCTTATTGTTGGTTGTTTTTTATCTCGATGAACCTTAGTTACAAAGTAAGAAAAGTCTCCTAAGTTACAAGGTAAATCGACCCTCCATTCTGGCTAAACTCGACATTCAGGTAAGATGAAAGGGGTTAGGGATCGTTGTCAGGTAAGAACAAACGTGCTTTTCTAACCACACCCGTTCCATGTAGCATCACTCTGCTTTCCATGCTCACTGTTTCCGTGTAGCGTCACCTGCTTTCCTTGCACACTCCTTCCATTGTCCACCTAATTCTCCATTTCACTCATTCACTACTGTGACTACTTTTTTTTTTTAAGTTTGTTGTTGCTGCTACAAAACAATTTTTATTCATCTTAGGAGAGATTTGTCATACTGGAGAATTAATAAAGGCTGTATTTAGCACTTAGAGTTCGGGAAACTTGTCCAGTACTTAATAAGTGTCTGAATATTGCAACAACATAACACAAAAGACGCCCCAAGGCTGACGGGATTAGCGCTTTATGCCTTCCTCAGACAACTCATCTCTACAACTATTGATCGTGTCGTCTGTCCTTGTAGAACTGTCCTCGTCTCACTCCCGTAAATCAGACTTGTCACCCACACAGTGTCATGCAAGGAGCTCGTTACCTTCACACTCACGTTCGGATCATAAATCATTGTGCGTGTGTGTGTGTGTGTGTGTGTGTGTGTGTGTGTGTGTGTGTGAACCTGCCGTTTTCTCGCCCCACTGGACCTACTTTCTCACTTCCTCATCGACCCTACCAACCTTTCTCAAAATACCATCCAGGCAATTGGGCTCCCTCCCACATTCACTCCATTACGGAACCATACAACCATATAAAGAGCATTAGCATCACTGTTTCTCTCTGATATTTGAAATCTTTCACTTTTAATATCATATTGTATCCTTGTAGACTTACAGAACGCCGGGTATTATTTTTGCCCCACTTATCTGAACTCACGAACACACCCATCGCCGAACCATCAAGCCTCTCGTAACACCTAATGACTTCGATCCTCCGGCACCTTCGGCAAACCATATAGCATTCAACGATGTCTTGAACTGGTGCCTTATTTGAACTCAATCCCACACCCTCTGCCACGGTATCATTCAGCATTAACGAACGGTTAGTGCTAGAGTCTGTTTCACTGTCTTTAAACTCCATCATAGAACCACACACAGTTGCAGAACGCCTTGTGTCATCGTCTGATTTTAACTTCCTCACATCCTTATCACAAAATCATTTGCTCTTACACAACGCCTACTGTCAGAACTGATTTTGAACGTTCCTACGCATTCTATTATAGAATAATACAGACTTGTCAGTAATTTGCTTGAATTCTCTCACATTCTCCAGTCACAGATTCGTCCAACTCAATTACTACAATGTCGCTTAATTCTGGTGCCTCAGGAAGAATTTATTAAACATACAAAAGACTGCACATTTTGATGGAGATAATTAAGGCTATATCTGATCCATCTAGTTAGAAGAAAACAACATCTCGGCTAATTAGAAAGACCTGTATTTAGCAAGCGAGAAGAAAAAAAAAGTACAGTACCAGTGCCTCTGTCAGAAATCGCGACTTTCCTTCTCCACTCAATACCTTACAGATTTTTTTCCCCCTAGCACTAACACTTTAGAATTTACTCATACTAACCAGTGTCAGCAATGTTTCATCTTCATTCCCAAGCAGCACAAAATCATCTGTAATCCTTTTAGCACGAATAATTATTTATTTATTTATTTGCTATAATAATAATAATAATAATTATTATTATTATTATATGCTATGAGCTATGATATTTACCTTTTCCGTTTTCTTTTTAGCTGACGGGGTTAAAAATAAACTCTTTTTAACCCTTTCAGTGCGAGCTGTTTTCCAATTAGAATAAAACCGTTTGTTAGCAGGCATGAAATAAAAAAAAAAATGTCGTCGTAATGAACTCGGTTATTTCCACTCTTCTCTCTCCAGTACTGACCCTCTTCATGATATTTTACTCCTTGGCCTACCTAATTATTCCATCTGTTTACATACTGAACAGAGAAAAGAACTACACACTGAACCGTCCATCCACTCTTAACTAACTGCTCTCGCCCCATTACGTACGCTGTCTGTCACTTTTCGTAGTTTAATATCGACTTCCCTATTTTGTTCTAAGCACTTTCCATACTTTCTACCTTACCTTTTAACATTTTGACTCTCATAAGCGTAATAAAGTCGTCTGGAAGAATCAAGAATAAAACGTGTAAATACGTTTTCGTAGTGATGGATTAACAATACACATTCTGTAAATAATCCCTGCCCCTTGTGTAACATCTTGAAACCACAATATTTCTTGCAAATTAATCTCACTTTAGTCTTTCCCACTCTATGGTCCTCACTTCTGTCGTACAGTTTTCCTACC
Organism: Birgus latro; assembly: GCA_018397915.1. Lineage (NCBI taxonomy): Eukaryota > Metazoa > Arthropoda > Malacostraca > Decapoda > Coenobitidae > Birgus > Birgus latro. The sequence goes on along the minus strand of JAGKTI010027527.1, from coordinate 6,778 downwards.
TTACAGAGAAAATTGATGGACAGCTCAGTCATATCTGATTTCATGTTTGTAATCCAACACTCTCTCCTGATCTCATAGTCCTAAAAATTGCTGATAGTCTGTCGACCCTTAGTTCTCCTCCATATTTCACTATTTCATTAATCGTCCCATTTGTTCCAGCTATTCACAGCTTTATTTTGTTTTTCTTTCAGGATTGCTGCCCCTTCCCGCCCTATATCTAATTCCACTCACTCGCTATCATTCTCCTCTTCGCTATTGCCATACCAGAAAAATATTATCACTGTCCTCATTCAACATTTGGTTAATCTTTTCATTGCGATTATATCATACATATAATATTTTCGTTACAAGATTATTCTAACTTGCGAGAGGCATCTGGCAGAAGAATATTTTTACGCAAACTGGATCCTTTCCATCGTTGAGTAATATCGTCCGGTAGTAGCGAGAATTAAATATAATATGCGTCATCCTCTTTAACAAGTTAAAATACTTTCCTTCGTTCTTCAGTGCTCCTTTTCCACCTCTTTCCAGAACATGTCTTCTTTCTTTCCATTTCATATTTACTTTCCTATCAAATCCTCATCTGTTTAAGCAACCTCTTCCTCACTGCGTGCTAAATCTGTCTTCATCACATACGTTTCCTCTTTTCTCCATTAACACTTCTTTATCTTTCGTGTACAATTATAACATATTTTTGGTCATTTTCATGCAGAGTCTTTCTCTCCATTATTTAACCGTCAGTGCCTTTCGCTCCCCTCCTCCTACCCACATCTTCAGTCATATATATTAGCTCTGTTGTAAACTTTCCATGAAATGTACTGTTTTGTTCACTCACCTCTGTTGTGTCCTCCCAAGCTCTCTTTAACCTCTCATCTTTTTCCTTTAATTTCATCGGCTTTACACTTCTCTGCTCCTATAAAAGAGCCTGCTTTCTTTGATCTCTCTCTCTCTCTCTCTCTCTCTCTCTCTCTCTCTCTCTCTCTCTCTTGTACCACCTAAGTATCTGTGTGACTGATATTTCTGATGTTTGGGTAGTCGTATCCAGTTTCTCTTAAATCCAGTCGACGAAGGTGTCTATCCTCGAGTAACACTTATGGAAGGTAACTTTGGCAACCTGGATGCTGTAGTCCACTGGCTTTGTATCTTAGGATAGTGAGTAACCTGAGTTACGGAGATGAGTACTGTGAATAAGCGCTTTATGGAGCTTGCCCCCTTACCTTTATTATATGACTACTGTAGATCTATTTCCTTATTCTGGTGTCAGCACACATAACCAATGGCTATTAACCATTAAGCTTTCTCTATCACGACTCTCCACATATTCAGCATACTTTTTGTTGATACTGTTGTTGGTAGGTGGGAGCGCCCAGTATCCACTCGTTCTGTGTAGTTCTGAATTCTGGTGACTCTGCACAGAGTAAGAAGCCAAATTCATTTGTGGAACACTGGAGGCCATTCACTTCTCTTGGTAGTAACTATGTCACCCACACTCCTTTCGGACGAAGGCAAAAATGATGGGGCCTGGCAGGAGTTAACTATTCCCCAAACTCAATTTCAACTCGCCGGCAAAAACACTTCACGTCATCTTTAAGTAGGAAAAGAGGCCTGGATATTGATGATGATTGTAACGATTTTACTGGAAGACTGTGTATGTTACGGTACCTTCTCTTCCAAGAAACTTATCAGCGAAAGCATCCCTGAAATTTAACTCCCTAAAACACACCACCACACCACTCCTTTCCAGCGCTGGTATTCACTTCCCCAAGCAATACCAGTTTACCTTTAAATGATTCTAGCAGAGTTTCTCTTTGACATTTTTCTTTCTAATTTGTTGGTGCATACGAAACACACAGCCACACAAGTTATGTATAAGCATTCTGAACCTTAACCAATGTTCTTGCTCCCTCACACACATAGTCTTTCAATTTTTATCGCCATATTTTACAAATTACCCTGTTGGGACGCACGCACACACACACACACACACACACACACACACACACACACTCACACACACACACTTGCTGGCTCAGTGGTAATGTTCTCGCTTGCCATCTTGTAGGCGGGAGTTCGCGCCTCGCTCGGGTTGCCAAAAGTTTCACTGACGAAATGGGTGGTTACTATCCCCCTTGATCATTGGGATGGGTGTGTGCGTGTGTGAAGATCACAGCTTTGCCCGTAGATCGGACAATATGAGCTTTCAGCTCCCTTGCCGGGAGGGTAAAAGCTGACGATGACGACCATCAAGTGATCCTGCCCGACCCGGTGAGTTACACACACACACACACACACACACACACACACACACAAGCAGATGCGATGCGCTCAAAGTTTTTTATCTACTTCATATGTTGAAAGAAGCCCTTTCTCTCTCTAAGGTTTTTCCCCTGCCGTTTCTCCTTTAATTCAGAGTCACTCTCTTTTTTACATCTAAGCTTAAGAAAACACCTAATTATGCAGAAAAATAAGCTGTCCTCGTGCTGAACTGCTTAATATCCTACGGTTCATCCCCCTCCCCTTCCTCCTCCTCCAACCCACATAGTCATTCCAGCCACAATTCCCATTTTCTAAGCTGAATAAAATCGCCTGATAGTAACAAGACTGGTCCCTTCAGCCACAGGACGTAGTTTTACTAGAGCCAGCAGTTTTAGGTACAGGGGCATCTCTAGGAGCGGCCTTGTCAGTCAGCGACAGCAAAAAAATATTCCCACGCAAGGTGCTTTACTCTAGCAAAACTCCATATGATACTTCATTTAACGCTCTGTAGATTATTACACCCAGCATGCTTCACTCAAGCGAAATCCCATGGTGCTTCGCCTGAGAGAAGATCCGTATGATCCCGCATCTGTCTAGTACTTTCATACCTGTTACTTTGCCTAAGATCTTTTCTTTTTTCTAGGAAGGGACTGACCATATCCTTTATTACTTAAGGTCCATCGTCTGTAGTCATCAAGAATTTAAAAGAGAAACACATCCTCGGGCAGAAGGAGTTAGAAGAGGAAAGGAGTTAACAGCTGAGCGAGTTACTCGTAATACAGTTTTATCTTTGCTCCTTCTCCTATCTCTCCCTCCTCCACATTCACGATTATCCATAACATTTCCGTCTCAAAAATTAAGTAATCGGCAGTGGAGGCAGGACGAATAAAAGAAGGAGTCATCTCATCTTGCCGGGCGAGTTTACTCTTTGAATCCGCGAACATCGTTTCTTCACTGAATTATCTTCTGTTGTTGGACGGTTTTATGCAGTTTAGCGCTCTGAGTGTGAGCGGATTAAAGTAGGTTGTATCCCACACCTCCATCTTAAGACGTCCTTCTTAAGCTGAATAAAAGGAGGCGAGGATTAAAAAAAAAAATAAAGAAGGATTTTACGGTCGCGTTGCCATATCTCAAGCTGAATAAAATCCCTTGATGATAACAGGAATAGAGCTAAGAAGCTGCTTTCGTGTTCCCATGTCTTGGGCTGAATAAAAATGCCTGGTGGAAGCGAGGGAAAAAACGATATCTTCCAACCTGTTCTCATTTAGGTTGATTAAAATCTACTACAGTTATGCAAAATATAAGAATAAATTGCTATATAATTCTCATCCCTAAGCTACAATAAACTCGCCACCCACCCATCTCTTAGGCTTATTGAAATCACCTGTTGATAGTGAAAGTTAACAAAATGAAGCTGCCAGAAGAGAAAGAGACCATTAGCTGGTTATGTAAACAGGTCCACTTGTTGCCATCAGAGAGAGAGAGAGAGAGAGAGAGAGAGAGAGAGAGAGAGAGAGAGAGTCACCGCACTTGTAAACATATTTTTCCTCCCCTATATTTACCTCCACCAAGGAGGTTATGTTTTTTGCCTGCGTTTGTTTGTTTGTCTGTTAGCTGAATTACTCAAAAAGTTACGAACGGATTTTGATGAAATTTTGTGGAAGGGTGGGTCATGGGCCAAGAAAGAAATGCTTAAATTTGAAGGCGGATCCGGATGCAGATTCGAAGTTTCCCGCACACCATCCCCAAAAGTTCTCAGTGAATATTAATGAAATCTTGTGGAAATATGGGTCATGAGCCAAGAAAGAATTGGTTAAAATTTGAGGTGGATCCGGATCCGGATCCAGATCCTTTTTAATAGCAATGGCACTGGAGGAAGAACGCGCTTTCTAAGTGCTTTCTAATTTGCAAATGTAATGTGTTATGTGTAAATACCATTCTTCCAAGTGTTATTTATTTAACGCGATCATCGACACTCTCATCATCACCATGTTATAAAATGAGTGGTAAAGATCTAGGAAAATGAATAAGAAAAGTACCATAAATGTGTCCAATGAAATGAGCCACACTTCAGCTTACTCATTATTCATACGGTTTTTACTTCCATCATCTTCATCACTGCCTTTTGTTTCCTTACTAAATAAAACAAGTGTTCAGTTCAGGAGTGTCAGACACACGCCCTCTTCTAGGCAACTCAGCTTTGACCATTTCGATTCTTTCACCACTTTTCTCTTTCTCTTTGCAGTGCTTCCCTACCTCCCCCCCCTCCCCTCCTCCTTCCCTCTCATTTGGCGACACCCTCAGGCTTCCCATGGTATTTTCTCTGCATTTTTGGCCTCCGTCCTAAAGCTGCTCGCCGGTTTAGTGCCCTGCAGTGGTGTTGATTTTGTCGGATTATGTCAGGTGGTTTTTGCTTTACTGGGCACGATTTGACTGTTGTGAGCAGCTTAGCACGCAAAATACGAACCACCATTTCCCTTTTCTCTCTCTCTCTCTCTCTCTCTCTCTCTCTCTCTCTCTCTCTCTTTGCTGGATTCATAGGCCTGAATGAGTCGTGGTGGAAAAAGAACCATAATCACCCACAGATGAATATACACCTCAGTCCACTGTGCCATAGTCAAGCGTCTGTGAATCCAGAGATGAAAGACAGGCAAGAGAGGCGAACTGCTTTTGTCTGTATTTCTTACCTAGTATTTCCCTATATTTTCTCACATAGTATTTCCCTGGAGCATTCTAACGTGGTATTTCCCTGTATTTTCTCACCTAGTTTTTCCCTGTAGTATGTTAACCTACTAATTCCCTGTAATTTTCTAACATCTTCATTATGACGACGTATTTACTATACTTTTTCTATCCCTGACGGATGCATTTAGATTAAGATGGAATTTTCTGACTGAAGGAGTACATGGAACTTTAGTTAACCTTTTCATTGCTTGAAGATTGTTCCTTAACTGAATAGAATCGTGTGGGGATAATAAAAAGTGGAATACATTAAGTGATTGAACAGTTATATTTCCTAACCCAGACACTTCTAAATATACCCTATCTTTTCTTCCAGGCACAGCTTTACTCCCTGCTTTCCTCACTCCGTCCTCTCCTCGCCTTTCCTGATCTCGTCCTCTCTTCTCATCCCCTTTTCTTTTCTCTTCATCCCTACTTCCTCTCCTCTCCTCACCCATTTCCCCAGTTTCCTTCTCAATCCGTCCTTTCCTCCTCCTCCCCCCCTTACCAGCTCCCCTCCTCTTCTCTCCTCTCTTTGCCTTTCCCCTCCTCTCTTTCCCTCCTTTTACCCCTTCCCTCCTCTTCTCTCTTCCTTTCATCCCCACTCGCCTTCTCTCCTCATCAACACTTGTTTAAAGATTGAGCGAACTGGGGAACCATAAACCCCTCGTAATGTGTGTGTTTGCTTGTCCCCCTCTCTCTCACCCTTCCCCTCTCTTCCCCTACCGCTTGGTCACTCCCCCCACTGCTTGCCATTGAATTACCTTCCTACTTCTTCCTCCAAGCATTTTCCTCGTTCTTTCTCTGTCTCCTTTCCTCACTCCTCTATAGTCATCTGTTTTTATCCAGATCGCTCGTCCATCTCGCAAGTGGAATGACTTGAGTTCGATTCGCGTCCACTCAAACTCATGGACAAAGTTTGCTGCCCCTACGCCCCTGTTCACCCTCAATGTAAACTGAAGATTGCCAACATACCCAAGGGAATGCAGGTTGGTACGCTGCGTCCATACGATTTTATTCAGGTTTAGGGCGAATCTCTTGCTGCGAAAGAGGTGGGGATAAATCTAACCCTTCTACTTCGAAAACCCTTTCCGAGACTGAATAAATTTACCCATAGATACCATGATGTGTATTAATTGATGTAATCTGCCACAAAGGGTTGATCCTTTCCTAATAATGGCGTTAGTTTAATTTGTGTTTGTTGCTACAAATGATTCTCTTCTACTTAGGAAACAGCTCTTGTAATGAAAGTTGCTAATGACGGTAATATCTAACCACCCCAGTTTGAAGAGCCTCCCTAAAGCTGAATGACATTGCCCGTAGATGACAGGAAACAGTAGGTAAAGACGTCTTGTATCTGAATGCCTCCGAATCCTTTGTGTTTGCCTTGTATGTTCTTCCTCTGCCAAAGCATCTCCTTGTCCTTGTTCATCCAGTAGAAAAATTGACGATTGGAATGTAAAACCACAACCCCCGGCTGTATTTTAGGGCAAGTTGTTTGTCTGCATTAACCACCCTCGTGCAGTCGATAAGCATTAGACCTGTGCTTAAGATTGGCTTTGTAGACTGCGCAAAACGTCCTCGTTATCGATTTATTTTGCACATCAACACCAGGGTACTCGGTATGTGTGCCACTGACACAGGTATAACGTCAAAGAGAGAGGAAGGTGCAGTACGAAGATTCTAATGCCACTGAGAATACAGTTGATAATCAAAATCTTTCTTCTACCCGCATCACTGGTTTCCAAGCAGTTTCCACCAAAGCCTCTCTCTACCCCCTTCTTCATCAATCCTCTCCCCA
>JAGKTI010027525.1:1126-13232 GCA_018397915.1 Birgus latro | reverse complement strand
AGGGGAATCACACCAGTCGCGAGTCGATACATATATAGCGTGGCTTGATCTACTTTCACCTGTTTCGAACTCGTAGGAGCTTTTCGTCCCTACTACACACCTGTAAAATTTTGTGATGTTGTCTTGAGTGGCTGCAAGGGTATCTTGTTAACAGCCAAACAGACCTTGACCTACTTCCATCAATTTCGAACTCGTAGGATATTTTCATCCCTACGACACACCTGCAAAATCTTGTGATGATATCTTGAGCGGTTGCGAGGTTATCATGCTAACAAACGCACAAACAGCCAAACATATTGAAAACAATGCTTGTAGGAGATTTTCATCCCTACTACTCACCTGTAAAATTTTGCGATGATATCTTCAGTGGTTGTGAAGTTATCAGTGTAACAGACAGACAGACCTTGACCCACTTTCACCAGTTTTGAACTCGTGATAGCTTTTCTTCCCCTACTACACACCTGTAAAATTTTGTGATGATATCCTGAGTTTTGTAAAGTTATCGTACTAACACACACACACACACACACACACACACACACACACATACACACAAACTGAAAACAATACCAACTTCACAATCATGGTTGGTAAAAACGTGTTAGTTCGGACGTTAACGCATGGTCGCGGGGAGTGCAAAGCTCCCCTCCAGCTGGTAGGGCTGCCGCACCAACAATAGTTATGTTTTAGTCCGTCTGGTGGTTGCTAGTCTTAGCTAGTAATCATTTACCTCCCTTCCTAGTTAGTTTGGAACAAGTGTCTGTTCCTTTGTGTTGAGCTTGCCTTTGCTTACTCGCCTCTGGAGGGCCCCCCCCCCCCACACACACTGATCGATTTGGAGTGAATTAACACAGATGCTGCCTCCCGAGAGTTGTTTGAGAGGGTGATGTCAGACTAGGTGTTTATTCCCTGGGTCTGTTGCCCTTTGATCTTTTATCTCCTTCCTACTTCTCCCGTGAAGGAGAAGTGGTTTCTATGGCAGACGCCCCTGCTGCCTCCCCACCCCTTCAGGGAGGGAGGTGTTCCTGACCAAACCCCGACAGTCCCGACTGTTTCACGGACTAACTGCCCCGAGACAGAATGGCCCCAGACGTGTACCGTGCTAGACATAAATGTAGATAACGTCTCGTTTGTCATAATGGACTGGTTGACGGGGTTGACGGTCGTGTACAAGTTACATAAGGTAATAAAATGGTCACTTGTAATCATCGGAATATCATTAATTTTCCTCGCCGATTAAATTTTTATGTAAAAAAAATAATTGGCAAATTTGGAGATTATCGTACCTCGCGCGAAACATGCATCCTGGCTGTGACGTCACAGCCCATCATTCTGACCGCCGCTGACAACAATATCTGGGAACCACACTCAGGTACAGGTAAGATTTCAATAATATTCAGCTGTTATTATCATGCCAGGTATAAGACTTAGTTTGATAGCTCTCTTAAAGATGAAGTACGCTACGTTTGTGCTTTAGTGAATAGTTTTGTTGGTTTCTGAGAGACTTGTAGTGACGGCGAACCTTGCGGCAACCAGGCACGTACTGTACCTGTAGGACAACTAGGTAGCACAAAGATTAGGTTTAATAAGGTCGTAATGAAGTGATTTACGAACTGAATCAGTGTAAGTATTGCTAGGTCCCGACTTCAGGGGCATATACCCTTGAAACTGGGCAGTAATACACACGGAAGATGTCAAAAGACCGATACATTTCGAGTATTTTTTCCTCCTAGATAGGCCTGACCGTGGACAGCTATACCCCTGTGGAGTATTTAGTTATCTCATTTCTTGGTCTTATGTAGTGGTGATGTTTGAACATCTTTTTAGTAACAGCCAGTCTGATCTGGAGAATAAGATTTTCACACCCCTACCAGTGGCTTAAGCCAAAGTTAGGGTTGCTTTTGCCTGGCGGGCGACTGTTAGGTTAGGGAAAGTTGTACATGTTAGGCTATTATAATTCTTATCACCATATAGGTTCCTACACACCTAATTATCTGAAATTCGGTCAAATTTTTTTTATTTAATCTGAGTATTAATAAAACTTCAGGGTTCAGAACAAAAATTTGTTAAAGTTTGCAGGAGTGTTTCATCTCTAGCTTGACAATTCACTTTGACAGACTTCTGTTTTATGTAAATATTGATTAACAATGCAGATACATTTAATTGTGCTTTATATAACTATCTGTGCAAAATGAAAGTCTGTAATGCGTGTTGGCGATCTGAAGGGTAAATATCCACTAACAAAAGCACGTTTTAGCTCTGAAACCTGATTTTTTATTAATAGTCACATTAGGCACAATTTTTTTTTTATCGGATTTCAGTGTGCAGGAACCTACATGGTGATAAACATAATATTTTCCATTTAAGAGTGCCGATTCGGTAAATGACCGTTGATTCGGTATTTTTTCGCACCGCTTCACAGTAGTAGGAGTTGCCCTCTGTGGCGTGGTATTCCCGACGCTTTTCATGCCTCTTGGAATAGAGATGAACTTTTTTCTGGTTTGATTCTACTTGTGTTCTTGCACAGTGGAACAAAGCACCAATGGTGGTTATTTGCTGACTTGGCCATGACGAAGCAAACCTTTGCTAATCAGCAGAACCACAACGTTTGTCTCTGGGCTTTCCCGGTGTATGACGTCACGGCCACTCGAGACTCGCGCTGCCATCAACCTCTTTTTGTGCAACTCTGAAGGGTAATATTGTAGGGGCGCGCAATTTAGCACCCTTGAGAATTTTAATTATCACACCGCTTTGCCAACCAGTGTAATTATGAAATTTTACTGATACTAAATAAATAATCCCACCGATGCGAACACCAGTGTAATGAGGAAAATTTTGAGTTCCCTATAAATGAAGATAAATTAATAATTCAGTGTTTTCTGTTACTGCCAGAGTATTTAAGAAGGCCTCGTTAAATAATTGAACTAATTTGGTACGCTGCCACCACCCAGCAGTTGCCGGGGGAAAAAAAAAAAAGTATTAAAGATATTAGTCCCGTACGATGGAAAAAAGGGACAAAAAGCCTATGGCAATAACAGGGTAGCATGAATATATGAGAGCGTGGATTTTATAGATGAAACATGCCTTGCGGGCCGCTCTCGGTCTTATGTAATACTCCCCAGAGGATTTATACCAAACACATACAAAAAAAAGTATACTTATCTATATTGCTAACCTTAAATTACACAGAATGAATAGAACTACATTCAAGAATTAATTACTGAAGCATAATAACCAAGACTCCAATACACCAGAATATCTAAGAGAATGGAAGCTCTCTTCTCCACAGTTTATAAATCACCTGACTCATATAACACAATACAATGAAATTATTCAAGTGTGTACCACTACAGTGGCTCCTTGGGCTTTACATCCAACAGGATGCTGATTATTCTGCTCACAGAAACTCTACTCGCCCAATACGAACACACACGTACATAAGAATTCACTCAACCCGACTGTGTTATAGAAAATTTCATCAACAGGGGAAACTCCCATAAACCACGATCTCATAAGGACTCGTAGTGATACCCAGTTTACAACGTGTTACACAGTTTACTCTAATTTTAAAGAAATCATCCCTATTTTACCTGGGTTTGCACCACAAAACATATCTAGGTAAATAATCATAAGCCAAGAATAATTCAGAATCTCAGCGTACACAGCGCTCTGCATGACGAAGTAATACAACACTCCGCTTCTCACTCACTTATAACCAAAATATTACACTATATGAAATAAAAAAAAACTTCCTAAGTGGACCAATCAACTTTGACGATACTGTGAATTGAAAGGGACTAAGTGGAAAACGTGTAAGGGCTTTTGTCACTAGAGGCTGCGAGACTACGCAGACGCACTTGACGGGCACTGGACTCCATGACACACAGCGCTCCGCATGACGACACAACTTATCTGTGGAGTTCCACCCACAATGAAGTTCAACTCAGGAGTTATAATGGCATTGACAAATATCAGACAACTTACTTTAAATATAGTTAGCACGACAACTAATTATGACGACGTATAAGGGAGAAATACCGTGAATACTCGGGAACATTACCTGCGAGGCCCCACCCACAATGAAGTTCAACTCAGGAGTGACGCTTCGTGGGAAGGAGGCAGGCCGCTCCCGCTAACACCCGCTACGTTTTTACTACCCGGTTCTGACTTCGATCAATTACTCTACAGTCTTCTTGTGATATCATCGTCCAGGAATTTTGCAAGAAGGAGTTTACGCAGTACTCCACTTATAAAAAATGACTTATGATGATTTAAATTTTGTGGCAATAACATAGGTCTAACAATTTTAAAACGATGGCTAAAATCACGCATTGACACAATTTCTCTTTGTTTTGCCCCGGCCCTAGCCTACAACTGATGTCTGTGCCAAATAAATTTATTTTGCGGTTAACTATGACAATAATCAATAATCAGACTTTACTTAAGTTCTTAGACATCATTATTTGGTACAACAAGACGACAAACACAAACTCAACTACAAAATTCTGAATTCCAGGTGTAAATACGACTCATTGCTAATTTAAGTCTCGAATTAACTTTCTACACCACTTTATCGAAACCAGACATGAATTTGCACATCCACTCGCTCCACACGTCCATTTACTTCCCTACTACCCTTTAACTAAAATCAAGCCCCCCCAAAAAAATTAATTACAAAGTCCACTTCACATACATTGCATCATCTTAACAGGGTCCAGAATTCACACTTACAACATACATAACCTAACGTAAATTACATACATATTATACTTACACTATACTTATACTAACCTATATTACTCTTATACTACTTATATTATATGTAAGAAATATGGCATTACACGGGTTTATCCTTAAAAAAAAAAAAAATTTAACATCATAAGTCTTCACACAATACATTCTACTACACTTCCTAGAGACCTGTGTGCGGACGGGACAGACTTACCCAACTTGACTATGTATTTACTCTATGAACTCCAAATTAAGACAGTGCTCTCACTATCTGATACTCCCCATAAGTGGCACCTGTCGGTCCACGAATTAAATGCATACCCCAGGGGGTCGCTTCTCTGTCACCAATGAACTCCCGAATATTCAGTAGAAATTGTGCCCCAGCCAGCCTCCTGCCTGGATGCTAACATGGTCATCTCACCTGGACAAACCTGTACTTTCGCTGCTAGGATCGTCCCAGGGGCGCTTCACACACATTCAACCCACTACCACATTTACGCTCCCCATTCATACTACCTTTTGCTTCCAGCTCTCCACCTAGTAACTGACGAGCGCCTGTCATGTCCTGAAGTCACTGTTACACCACAGACCGTGCTGACTGTAGATTGAGGGAATACTGCAGATTTCCCTCGAATTAAAGCATCTTAATTTTCCCACTGAACTGGGCTACGCCCATGACACACACTCAAACTCCCAAAAATTCAGTAGAAATTGTGCCCCAGCCAACCTCCTGCCTGGATGCTAACTGGTCGTCTCACCTATATTCATCATATCCCACCGCGTTTGCCGCCAGTGTAGGGGCACGCAATTTAGCACCCTTGAGAATTTTAATTATCACACTGCTGTGCCAACCAGTGTAATGATGAAATTTTACTGATACTAAATAAATAATCCCACAGATGCGAACATCAGTGTAATGAGGAAAATTTTGAGTTCCCTATAAATGAAGATAAATTAAAAATTCAGTGTTTTCTGTTACTGCCAGAATACTTAAGAAGGCCTCGTTAAATTATTGAAGTAATTTGGTACGCTGCCACCACCCAGCAGTTGCCGGGAAAAAAAAGTATTAATGATATTAGTCCCGTATGATGGAAAAAGGGACAAAAGGCCTATGGCAATAACAGGGTAGCGTGAGTATAATATATGAGAGCGTGGATTTTATAGATGAAACATGCCTTGTGGGCCACTCGGTCTTATGTAATACTCCCCAGAGGATTTATACCAAACACATACAAAAAAAACTATACTTATCTATATTGCTAATCTTAAATTACACAGAATGAATATATTCGAGAGGAGTAGGGGAGTACTGGAGCACACAGAAAGTAGAGTGAGCCCATTCTAATACAGAGCGGAGAGCTGAGATAGGTACTAAGTCTGCAGTGACACGTCCATTAATAGCATCGACTAGGATACGAACCAAGGTAGTGACCTGAGAGAATAGAGAGTCAATGGCTAGTTGGAGATTATCCATGTTGAGTTTGAGATAAAAGAACTAAGAAATAACGTTGAGATTTGAGAGGTGCTGTTTTAGGATGTTGGTGAAGTTGTTCAGAGTGTAAGTTACTTCATTTAGGTGGGCTGTAATCTTCTGTAACATAGTGTGTTGGACCTTGATGACTCGACGTTGAGATTCTAGGGTGGAAGCTAAATAAGCTAGGTCAGATTTGAAGCTGGAAAGGTCACGGTCTGTATCGGCGCCAAACAAGCCACTCAGAATCTCACCTCTGAGGTCAAAGAGACCTTGTTTCACACGAGAACGACCTACGGGTGGCTGAATGGAGAATGTGTCATTGAGCTCAGTGAATTTACCAGAAATGTATTGCAACTGCCAGGAGAGTGGGAGGAAAAGATTATATAAATACTGATTTGGGTTGTGTTTCCCCATGAGGGCTGTGAGTTGGCTCTTGATTTTGTAGAGCTGGTGCGCATAGGCAGGCAGGGCGATGGCTATGTCGGCCAGGGGCACAAGATCGTAGCGCAGGGAGACTACATCTGCAATGAGCATTACCTCGCCTCCCGAGCCGACCAAGGCCCCGGGACGTACTCCACCATCATCCTCACCCGACCCGGACCCTAGGAGGGTCAGCACTGCCAGCAGGTAGACCGCTAACATCATACCTAGAAGATTAGGTTAGAATTTATGGGAGAGTTCCTGGAGAGGCTGATGGGCAGAACGCAGTTTGGATCGATACTGATTGGTTGATGAATGAGTAGGTGTAGGTGGAGATGAAGGAGACTGATGGATAGGTGGAGATGGGGTAGACTGAGGGATTTGTGGAGTAGGAGGGAGAGCAGTAGGGTATGCAAGTGATTCTTCCAACACAATGCCCCATGGAGCATGTTTTAGATCGTCAGCATGGACCCACTTAGTGTCTGTAGTGGAGAGGTCTTGGATGTGGAACTTTATTCATTACGTGATGGGGGCCGGTATATTTGTCATCCAATTTAGAGGTGCGCGTATGGGAATGAGCAAAGACTAAATCACCGACATTGAAATTGATAGGAGAGGCAGATTTATGTTGGTGTTGTATCATGTCCTACTTAGATGAAGTGAGATTGGATGTTACATACTGATGGATTGTCTGGAAGTTGGCCAATTTTACTTTGACATAATCATCCATGTTATAGAGGGGTCTGGCTTTGAGGATAACAGGGTGTATGGTAGGTGTTTGTCAAAACCAAAGAGAACAAAGAAGGGAGATTCGCCAATGGAAGCGTTGATGGAGCTATTGATTGAGGATGCCACTTGGGGAATCCAGTCATCTCATGACGAACTATGGGAGCCTAGGTGTCTGTGGCACTCTAAGATTTTTCTATTGTGGCGCTCTACAAGGCCATTGGAAGCTGGATGGTTAGGTATGACATTGTAATTTTTAATTTTAAAGCAGCGACAGATCTCGTCCAGGAGGCTATTGCTGAACTCAGTACCGTTGTCAGTGAGGATGGTATGTGGTGTACTGAATGGGCAAATTACATGATCTACGAAGGCACGTGCAACACTCTTCGCGGTGTTAACTGAGAGGGGGACGAGGACACAGTAGCGTGAGAAGTGGTTGACTGCTACAAACAAATACTCTGTGCCTGATTCTGTAAGAGGGAGTTTTAGAAGATCGATGGACACTGTTTCCCAAGGGCGTGACGGGATTGGATATTGTAAGAGCGGTGCAGGTAAGCCGATGGAAACTTTGTGGCGGTGGCACGAGATGCAAGAGTCACAGTGAGCATTGGTATCACGACGCATGGTTGGCCAATAGTACTCGAGACGTGCTTGACACAAGCATTGGTCTGTACCTTGATGAGATGCGTGAGGTGCATCATGAATGATGTGAAGGACCCCTGATATCAGGTTAGTAGGGACAACGAGTTGGTGTACTTCTCTGTTGGGTAAATCCTTCCCTGTAAGGAATGTTTTTCTGTACAAGAGACCATCTTTAAGTATGAACTCATCTAGTGGTACTGGTAGAGTAGGTAAGGTCGAGGCATCTCCTGATTCGAGGAAATAAACTACTTGGGACCACATGGAATCTTTGCGCTGAGAGTTTTGAACATTCTCTGATGTTAAGGTTGTGCTGTCAGTGGCCTTGGGCTGCAAGGACGTGACAGGTGCGGCTACATGACGTGAGAGGGCGTCTGTGACTACATTCGATTTTCCTGGGACATACTGAAAAGTGGGATTGAAGTCCTGGATGGTGATGGACCATCTTACTAACCTACCGGTTAGGTTGCGTCCCTTAAACAAATCACATAGGGGAAGGTGGTCTGTCTGGATTTGCACTGGATAACCATATACTATGTCTCTGAAATGTTTCAAGGACAAGACTACTGCCAAACCTTCTAAATCGATGACACTGTAATTATGTTCAGCGGTGGTAAGTGCGCGACTTACATACGCTATTACACGCTTCCTGGATGCTTGATCTATTTGCATTAAAACTGCACCAAGTCCTGCGCCTGAGGCGTCTGTGCATAGAAAAAAGGGCTTGGTATAATCAGGGAATGCTAAAATTGGGGCATTGACAAGAGCTGTTTTTAGCGCTTGGAAAGCCTGGGACTGATCGTTAGCCCATACAAAGGATACATTCTTCCTTAGTAAGTGGGTTAGAGGAGCGGCGATCTTTGCATAGACTTTAATGAATCTGCGATAGTAACCACTTAGGCCTAGGAAACTTCTGAGAGCATCGGTAGTGGTAGGTTCTGGGAAATTGATGATCGCCTTAGTTTTGTTGTCATTAGTATAAATGCCTAGTGCGTCGACGACATGTCCTAGAAAGATGATTTTCTTTCTCAGGAAGTCACATTTACTGAGGTTGATTTTCAGGCCTGCTAGCTGTAGGTGTTCCAATACTTGTTGTAGTTTGGCAAAATGGTCAGGGACTGATTTACTTACAACAATGATGTCATCTAGGTAAGCAAAAAGAGAGTGTCCCACCAAACGGAAGTCTCTTAAACTGAAAATGTCCGGAAGGGGTGCTGAAGGCTGTAATTGGGCGAGAGGATTCTTACATTTCGACCTGCCAGTAACCACTGAGGAGGTCTAGGGATGAAAAGACTACGTTATTTTCACCTAGTGATTCTAGCAAATCTGTGAGGACAGGTAACGGGAAACAGTCTGGAGCGGTTATGGAGTTTACTTTACGGTAGTCCACTACTGGTCTAAACATGCCGTCCTTCCATGGTCTGACGGAGGGTTCTATAATGTCCTAAACTAACATTTTCTGTACCATCTGATCTGTCTGTTTTCTCAAGCTGTGAGGTAACTGATATGGTGGTAAGTAAATCGGAATCGGCTGAGTTCCTGGCACTAGGTCTACGTGATGTTTGACTAAGTCTGTCTTGCTCATTTGTTCTCCAGGTAAGGTTACCACACATCTGTAAGAGTGCAAAAGGTCGAGCAGTTGAGAGTTATGCTGTGGAAAATCTTTGCAAGTCAGATTTGAGAGCAGGTCAGGTGAAAGAGTCAGAGCAGATCCCGTAGAGTTAATTACACATATACCTATTAGTTGACTATCATCATCATCTGTAAGAACAGCAGGGATAGAAGATTCCTCGTACATCATTACGGCCACTAGGTATACCAGGAAATCTCCGATCTTTACACCACTTTTAAGTTTTAGTGGAGCATTCGTGACATTGAGCAAGTATAGATAACAGGCTGTCCTCTAAGATCATGCACCAGGCCGACTCATAATTTAAGCCATTCACACAACACGTCTCAGGCAGTGTTAGTACATCCACTCCTTCTTTCGCACCTACAACACAAACAGAGACTTTGGTGAACTCATGCGGTAACGAAATTGTGCGCCTATTCGTTACTGCACGCCTCGTCTCTACGTCTTGGAGAACATCAGTCAGACTCTGTGAGGTAGGTAACTGAGACATATCTGAGTCGGCTGTAGTGCTGTCGTTTGAGGAGGCTGGAAGAGCCTTTTCTGAATGCTGAGAGAATGTATCATCATGTGTTTCCTTGCTCTCAGTCAGCGAGGGCATGGTCTCTGTATTCTCGAGTGATGATGATGATGACGGCTTGGCTTGTTCTGTACTCTTAGGGAGTGCGAGCGTCAGGGGGGACTGAATGACTGAATTTACTGGCAGTACAGGATGGGGACATTCCGTACTGTAGACTGGGAACCCGGAAATGTCTATACTACTAGAGGCAGGTAATAATGCAATGGAGTGTTGTGCCATGGTGGGTAAGCCAATAAGGGCATCTGCTGGACATTTCAGGTCGTTAGTAACATGAAATTCAATTGGGAAAGGGAGCAAGGCGCTTTCTAGTTGTCCTTCTAATGTTACTCTTCCCTTGACCTTGGCGTTGAATGATGTCTAAAGAGGTATCAGAAATCAAGTTTACTATCTATCCTGTGTCCATGAAGAACGACTTTGGTATGTCATTACGTCGTCCTAGAATGACTAGACCTGAGGAAGTTATAGGTCCTACATGGTGGATGGGGAGTTGGTGTTCTGTTGCTATGTCATATTGGTCCGATCGGGGGGCGGCGCTTCCCCCAACTGGTGGCGATTTAGGTAACGACACTTGTCTGTAGTGTGTGTCGTACTAGTCTTCTGATATTTGCCTGTAGGGCGACACGAACGGGAAGGCACACGCTGTCTAGTTTGGGAGTAAGGCCGTGTGTGTTTACGGTCGCAACTGTTTGCTCGATGTCCGGGTTTACCACAGTGCCAGCTGAGGATCGAGGACTGTCTGTTCTGTCGGATGCTAGATTGATCACGACCGGCGGTTGGAGAACAATGTGTGGCAGGTCTGCCTTGTGTAGTTGAACGGGAACGGTATTGGCCTGGGGAGTGGTAGTGTGACACACCTGAGAGACCAAGGGGCGGTCTGTGCCTTGACACGTGTGGTTTGAGCCTGTTCTTTCATGGATGGTTTTAGTGAACTGAACAATTTTATCTCCTGGATTGAAACCGATCGCCAGGGCTATTTCTCTCTGTTAAGGAACAAACCAATGGAGGAATCTCAGGTAACCAAATAAATCTGCAAAGTTGTTGAGTGAAACCATAGGAGCTCCATCCACGTCCTGTACCCACTTTATGCCTATAAGTAATTGACGGATCTCGCTACTGTAGCTTTCATGGCAGCGGCTGCTTCGCATAGTTTGGCATGTTGGGGGGGGGGGTGGACTTGCAAATCCTCATCCATCTGGGTGAGGAGATTAGTGAACCCAGTGAGAGATGCGGCATTGGAATGTTGGCAACAAAGTGTAATGAGTTCCTTACAAAAATCATGAAGTTTTTTATGACATCAAAATGTCCAGCATGGATCGCGGATCCGATATCCGATTTGCCTTGGTGTAAGCGACCCATAAGATAAGAGACTTTGATGTTTTAATCTGTAATCCGCTAATTGTGCATGTCGGTTTCGACCTCTCTGAGCAAATCATAAACAGAGCAAGTTGAGTCCTTGCCGGTAAATTTGGGACGATTGGCATCGTCGAGATAGATAGACTGTGGAGTAGGGGTTGGTTGGGTCATGGTTGGAAGCGTGGAAGTGATGAGAGTATGAGAGAGAGAGTAAGTAGTGGTAGTTAAGTGTAAGGGAGACGAGAGATGAAGTGGTGCAGGAGAGTTAACGAAAGTGGTAGGAGTAAGAAGAGAATCAGGCTGTGTAGTAACAGGGGTAGAGTATGAGGTATCTGGATGGATGGTATCTGGATGGAAAGTGTGTTGTGAGTTGGGTAATGAAGTGGTGGGTGGTGAGGCAGGTCGTAGGTACTTGCGTCCGCTACGGAGATGAGTCAGTGAATCGTCCTCTGTTGGTGAGGTGCGATCATTCGTTGTTTCTTGGCTGAGAGCGGTTGGAGTAAGTTCCGTATATTTAAAGTATGACATGAAGTCTGGCGACGTAATATAAGAT
>JAGKTI010027524.1:0-13232 GCA_018397915.1 Birgus latro | reverse complement strand
GAAGAGTTGAGAGGTAGGATGGGACTGGAGTGTATTGGTGTTGTGATGAGGAGAGGTAGGCTGAGGTGGTTTGGACATGTGGAGAGGATGGGGGATGATAATTGGGTGCAGAGGGTGAGAAGTGTTAATATTGGGGGAGGGGTTAGGAGGGGTAGACCGAGAAAGACATGGGACGAGGTCATTAAATGTGACTTAAGGGTTAAGGGACTGAATAGGGAGGCTGCCAGAGATCGAGCAGCGTGGAGAGCCGCCATTAGGTGACCAAGGCCGACACGTGCAAGCATGTTGGAGCCTTCAAAAACGAAAACGAAAACATACTTTGTCTTCTTAAAATCCACCAAAAACATCTGTATACATCATACCATTGTTTTGTTATAAGCATGTGTTTGAAAAAAATTAACTGCATAACAACTGATCGTCTATCGAGTCAATTATAACATGGGCTCATGGGGATATGTTTTTGACCAATGGTCACCCACCCTACAAAGTCTAAAAACAAGCTTCCAACTCACCTAAACTGGTAGTTATTTTATTTCACTGAAGTTTACCTGTTGCTTTCCACCAAAAACAACTCAAAAAATTAGTCTCCAACTCATCTATAGTGGTAGCTATTTCACTTCAGTGCACTTCACTTGCTATTTGAACTCTAACACCATATTACTGTTTCATCACTAACACAGCCAATAGTGGCTGAGTTCAAAGCCATTGCAGAACAAGAAAATACCTGTAGGCATGCATGTTGTTGAAAATGGAGATTGTACATCGACCAGCGAGGCATCATAAGGGATTAAAATGACTTGATAAGAGAAAATGTGATTGTATATAAGCAAAAAAAATAAAAAATAAAAAAGTCCTAACTTCTTAGTCATCATATAAGCGATTCATTGAATACCAGCTCATCATAAAATAAAGGTCTGCTGGTACTGCATATGTGTTTAAGTTACTGTAATATTTGCATATAATGTAATACAAACAAAAACTTATGACAACTGCTGCTGGATTGTGCAGTTGGCATTTGGCCTCAGAATATCAACCCACCCTTACCTCAGGTAACTTCTATCCCCTTCTCAGAGCACCTTTCTCCCCTAACTCCTTTCCCAAGTATTTACCTAGTTATATTTACCTAACTGTAGTACACAGGATTTGAGCTAAGCTCATCTTGTCCTGTCTCCATATATTAAATTACCTAATCTACTTTTAAACACACGAATGTCCTCTGCTTACACCACCTCCCCTTCCAAACTGTTCCAGATGTCTATACAGTACTCTTCTATTACGTCATATCATATCGTATCATTTACAAAGGCTCCAACATGCCTGCATGTGTTGGCCTTGGTCAATTAGTGGCAGCTCTCCAAGTTGCTCTCTCTCTCTCTCTCTTATCCCTGACGTCACACTCATATGACCTCGTCCCAGGTCTTTTTGGTCAGCCCCTCACAACCCTACCCCTGATGCTCACACTTTTCACCTGTACCCAAATGTCATCCTCCATCTCTTCCACGTGCCCAAACCATCTCAATCTACCACTCCTCATCAGAATACCAATACACTCCAGTCCCATTTTTCTTCTCAACTCTTCAATTGTAAACACAGCTCGCCTCAGGCCTCGAATTCAAGGATGCACTACACATCCACCCAATCAATGACACTGCTGTATGTTTGAGCCTACAAATATCCTCTTTCTTTACTGCCCAGATCTCAGTATAATACAACATTACACTCCTAATACATGTTGCATACAAAGTTCCTTAGCATGGATGGAGAACCCTCTCAATGTCAGGAGAGGCAACAGCTCCCTAAACTTCCTCCAACCGTTCCTCACCCTAGCCACAGAGTTAACTCCAGCTCCAACTCCACCAAACAACATGTCTCCCAAATAACACAACTCTACCACACACTCCAGAGACTCACCAGCCAGATCAATCCTTTCATACCTGACAAGCTATACTGCACATATGATTTCAGCATTACCTCATAGTCTGCCTCTAATACCACTACATCTCTTACGCACCCACTTATCACAAGTACAGCACAAGAGAGTTACTTCCTACACCCTTGTGGCAAACCACACATGGCCCTCTCTCTCTGCTTTAACAGTACCGCCACAAACACTAGAGATCATCATTTTCATTTTATCCGCATTTACTCTCAGTCCCTTGTGCCCCATTCCATCTCTCCACTTCCTAAATCTTTCCTCCACCTCCCTCTCATTCTCTGCAATCAACACCAAGTCATCAGTATACAACTCTAATGGGAGTCCATTTCTAAAGTCATATGAGAGAGCTTCAAGTACCATGACAAACAATAAGGGGCTCAAGACTGACCTCTGATGCACACCAACATTCACAGAAAACTCATCACTCAAATCTCCATTCCCTCTTACCTGGGTGCAAGCACCCATATACATGGCTATAACCACCCTAACCAGCCACTCCTCTAACCCAAGCTTTCTCATTGCCCACTTCACCACCTCTCTAGGGACTCTGTCAAAGGCTTTTTCCAAATCAACAAAAACAAAGTACAGTTCCTTTTTCTTTCCAATATACTTTTCCTGAAGCTGCTGAACAATGAATATGGCATCAGATCTCATCAATATTCACTCTTTCTCTAATCATACCCTCTAGAACTCTCTCCATTACCTTCATTATCTGATCTAAAAGCTTTATACCTCTATAATTTCCTCTTTCCAGGGCATCACCCTTCCCCTTGTACATATTTACAATTACACTCTTCAGCCAATCATCTGGGACAACACACTCATATATAATCATATTTATCAGGTCAGTGACTAACCTCACCCTATATCTCCTGAGGCCTTTGACAATTCGGCAGTCAATCCAGACACACCTGCTGCCTTCCCCACCCGCATCCTGCCTATTGCCTCACTCACGGTAGCAGCGTCAATCAAAGGCCAAGGGCCAAACACTGGATCTGCTGGCTCCAAACCTTCCCTGTCCCAGTCAAACTCCTCATTCAACAGCCGGCTATAATGCTCTCTCCATGCATCTTTAATATTCCCACTGTTCACCACTACCCTTCCTTCATCATTCTTCACACACTGCTCACCTATAATATCCCGATTATCCCTCTTCACCTGATTTGCCACCTTAAATATCATATTTTTCCTTCCCACATGATTTAGGATATCAAGTAAAAGTCTCTGTGACTCAGACTTCGCCCTGTATACCTCTCTTCTAGCCCTGAGCTTGACAGCCAAGTACAGTATTCCTCCTTGGTACCACCCTTCTTCCATTCCCAGAAAAGCCTTCTTTTCTCCTTAACTGCAGCTTCTACACCCTCATCCCAACCCTAAATTACTTTGTGTCTTGGTGGGCCTCTTGCCCAACCACATATTGCATCAGTAACTCTCAAGAGATTGTTCTTAAGGGCTCTGCACTGTTCATTAACGCCTCTGACTACGACTAGCTGTTCAGCCACCACTCTCCTCATCTCACTATAGAAGGCATCCCTTACTGCTTGGTTTTCCAGCTTCCATATTTTCCTCCTAGGTACGTATGTCCTCTTTTTCATCACTCGTTCTTTAAGCACCATGTCACAAATCAATAGTTTGAGCTGCTGCACGCGCTCCTCGCTTCCTATAACTTCAACATCCCTCACTAACCTCCTATCAACCCTCCTGACCAGAAAATAATCTATCTGACTGTTGTTTCCCCCAGACTCATAAGTAATCAACCTACTCTCTCTTTTCCTAAAATGTGTGTTGCGGGGAGGCGGTAGCTCGATCAGTAGAGAGTTGGCTTGCGGTCCGGTGGGACCCAAGTTCGAATCCTCGCTGGTGCAGGGAACAGTTTAAGGATTTGAATTTCATTAAATCAGGCTTTACTGATCTACCAGAAGACCCGCCGACATGTCGTAAAAATGACCCCACTAATACCAATACACCAGTCCTGTATGAGACAGCCCTAGCATGTATTCAATATGGACGGTGGGTGTTAAGCGCCGAAGTGGTGATTGTAGGAGGACGACTGGGCCTTGATAGCAGGCTGTGAAGCCTATGCCCAGAGTCGGACACATAAAAAAAAAAAAAACACACACAATCACGTTCATTGCCTCCCCAAACTCGAGTAGTCTTTACCCTTCTGCATTTCTTATACCATATGCACATCCCCCATGTACTCCTTCATAACCTTGAGCAGCTTCACCTACATGATCATTAAGTCCCCTCCCAAAACCACTATCTCATCATCCCCCATACCACTTACTACATGTATTAAGCCATTCCAAAATCTATCCTCCTCTACCTCATCCAAGCCTGCCTGTGGAGCATGTGCCGATATAATTGCAATCATCATTCCACCGAACAAAATTTTCACTACCAATATCCTCTCGCTTACTCTCATAACATTCATAACATATTCCACCCACTTCTCCGCAACCAACACACCCACACCCCCATATCCGTCTGTCCCCCCATGCCAAAACAACTTATAGTAGCAATCCTTCCCAACAATCTTTCTGGCTGATCCACCCCCGAACCGGACTTCCTGCAAACATGCCACATCCACCCAACTCCTACTGAATGCCTCAATGACTTCCCCTGCTCTTCCCCTCAAACTTCCTACATTCCATGAACCCACTCTCATCCCCCTGGGCGAGTTAAGGTCCTCAGGCTTGCTTTGAAACTTATTCTCATATTTAGCCATAGTCAGTGTTAATAAAGGGGGGTAAACATACCACAGGCCCCACCCACTGCACAGTCCCAGGTCCAGGCAATGGATCTGGGGCCCCTAGCCCACCAGCTTACCAGTGGCTGTGGTAGTGGCCTCGGGGCACCCTGCCAGGACAACTGCAGGGACTCTCTCCAAGCGCGTCTTGGCACTGCAACTGCCCCGCCATTATGCACACACAGACAGGGCAGCCTCCTGGGGTGCTACTCCCAGGTTCGACCCTCTCTCTATTGGGCGAAAGCGGCAGCCTGGGAACCGCAATGCCCTGTACCCTCTAGCACAAGTTCGATACTGTCACTATCATATCCTTGCCTGGTAAATATAAGATCTAGTACTGATGGATCATCAAGTCCTCCTTTTCTGGTGTTTTCCTTTACATGCTGTGTTGGGGTAAACTCCTGCACAAGGTCCAGGAGCTTTTGATTCCAACAGCTTTCCTGGCTTCTTCCATCTAGAGTATTCCAATTTATATTCATATTAAAACATCCATTAATAAAGTTCTTTCAGACTTCCCTTCTATTCTGTGTAGTAATGTTCTTAAATTATGAATTGTGCTTTCTGCCAAGTCTTCATATTCACCTCTTTCCCAAGTGTTTGTTTTGGGTGGCATGTACAAATCTGCCACAATTACTTTCCCTTCAGATATGTTAATCTCCAATGTAATCAGTTCTACTTGTGAGGGTATACCTATTTGTATTTCTTTGACTTGTAGACTTTTCTTTAAGATTATATTTCCTCCTCCTTTTCTTAAATTTGTCTCTTCTCCATACATTGCATTCCTCTAAGTTTAGGGCATCGTTTGATATCTTTGGGGTTAATTTTGTTTCAGTTAGGCAAATAATTTGTGGTTCCTTTTCTTTGGGATTGTCTTTCATCTCTAATAATTTTGACACCATTCCACCTACATCTGAGTACATCAACTCAGTCATCTTGTTTACATACTTGCCATAGCTTGAGTCTACTATCGTCCTTCTTTTTATGCCCTGTTGGTTATGTACCACTCTCGTACCTGCAATCCAATTACTTTGTAAAAAAATTCACTTTTCTCTTCCTCTGATCTTTCCTCGGTCCTTGTTTTGCTTTCTCCCTCTTCTCCTTTAGTATTCCCAGTTCCTCTTGAGTTTAGCTTCTTTTTATCCATACTTTTTAAATTCCTCTTTTACCATGAGTCTGCATTTTTTAGTATTTCCTCCACAGTGTTCACACTTGGAAGGTTACATTCAGGGGTCTTGACTGATTTCTCTCATATTTCCCTAGTGTTTTGTGTTCCTCTATGTCTTTATAACAAATTTCCTCTGATACTTCCTTCAATATGTTCATTATATTTTCCATCTTCTTTTTGTCTCTCGAAATTTAGTTTTTTATTTCTTCTTCATCTATACCTGTAATTTCTATAGATTTTTTTTATTATATCTGGTGAATCTTTTACCAATTTTAGGTTGTTTTCGATGATTTTTTCACTTCCTTTCTAACGTTTTTTTTCTTTGACTTTTGTTTCTAGGTCTTTCCTTACTTTCACCATTTCAGCATATGTAGTTTCTACATCATCTTATAACTTTGTATCAACTTTGTTCACCTGGGTTATCTTCTCTTCCATATTACCACTTTGGTCTATCAGACTGCTTGCTTGCCTAATTGTCTCTGTATCATTTCTGAACTCCTCCATAATACTCTAATGTATGACAACTGTACTTGCCATTTCACTTAACTTCCTTCTAAGTGAAACTTCCTCAACTGACAGCTCATCTGTTGTTGTGTCTTTTTTGTTTAATACCTTTACTAATTTTTCATTTTCTTCCCTCTGCATGCATAATTGCTTCTTTACTTCATCTATTTCACTTCGAAAAGTTTTCTCCAGTTTATTTATTTTCAATACTAGTTTATGTTTCCATTTCAACCAGTTCTTGGTAGAAATCATCATCTTGTTTTCTAGCTTCCTCCCTTTTCTTAACACCTTCCATATTCACTTTGATAAAGATGGTGCTCATCTTGTTATTTCACTTAGAAAGGTCACTTCTACTTACAAGTATGCATTTCCCTACTTCCCGTGTGGTGACATACGACACCTAGCTGATGATGTGTTGATCAGAGGATCCTTGCACTAATTGGATGTATTCTGTTATTTTGACAACACTTTTGCTTACACTTGCTCTACTATATAAGAATATCATTTAGTTTAACCTAGTACAGAGCTTGACTCATATAAAGATACTTTTTAGGTGTGCCCAATTTTGGCCAAAGGTGGCCAGCAGGGAGTGAGGAGACAGATGTGTAGTAGTAGTAGTATTAGTAGTAGTTGTTCTCTAGGTAGTCTGGCCAAACAGCCCCGAGTCCCTATGGAAGGCCATGGCCGAGACTGGGCTTTTGCACAGAGTTCTCAAGGAATGCATGTTGTGTTGTTGGCCTAGGTGATTGTGTGCAATGCAGTCTTCCATGACGTGCTTAATTGTATGGGGTGCTGTGTTACATCCTGGACAGGCATCAGCGACAGAGTCATCCAGCCTCTTCTGATAACTTAAGAGGGCTGGATGATGCCCACATCTCAGCCTGGCCAGGTGGACCCTGTCCTCACGAGGGAGATAGGATTCAGAAGGATGGATATCAGGAGGCCATGCATGCAGCTGTGTGTCGTCTTTAAGTGACTGAATGGAACAGCGAGTGATCTGAGTATGAATATGCTTCTGGAAGCTGGTCTGAGGTGGGCAGGGGGGAAGAGACGACAGTATTTGTGTATGATATCGTGTGCTGGGTGTTGTTTTGATGTTCCTTGGTGTGTGTGGATGTGCTGCCATGTAGTGTAGTGGATGTTGTGGGTTTGTGAAGGCTGTAGGGAAAATCTGGGTGCCTCTCATGTCTAGATGATCCTTGACTCTGAGGACTTTGGTTTCTTGGTGTAGGTGGTCTGTAGGTGTAGTAGCTGTGCAGTCTGTGATTATTTTTAGGGCCTTGTTTTGTATGGTCTGAAGAGTGTTATAGTATGTTATATTGAGGTTAGGAGCCCAAGCAAGGCTTGCATAATTCATCACTGAATGTATATATTGTTTGTATACTGTGGTGGTGGTTTCTTTGTTGTGTCCAAATGTTGTATGGGCAAGTGATCTCAAGGCACTGAGTCTAGGTGTTAATTTATTTTTGATGTTTGTGATGTGTTGTTTAAATGACACTGATGTATTGTATGTTACATCAAGGAATTTGTGTGTGTGTGTGTGTGTGTGTGTGTGTGTGTGTGTAAATATGTGTCTGTCAGTATCTCTATGTGACTGTGTGTGTGTGTGTGTGTGTGTGTGTGTGTTTGGTAGGAGAGTGTTGTTTATGTAAGGTGTGGAATGTGACTGTGTTCTGCTGTCCAGCTTGTGAAAAGGGTCACTGTAGATTTGGCTGGGGCTATTTGAGCCTGTTTGTAGTGAACCATTGGTGTAGTGTGTTGAGGTAAGGTTGGAGGATGCATGTGGCTGTGTTTGCATTTTGGTGTATACATGTAAGTGTTGTTGTCTGCATAGGAAGCTATGTGTATCTGTGATGTGTGGGGTGTGGGTATGTCATGCACATATAGGTTACAGAGTGTAAGGGACAAAACAGATCCTTGAAGAACTCCATTTGTGAAGTTTCTGATGTTCGAAGACTAACCGGTAAAAGCTACATGTGCATATCTGCCTGCTAAGTAGTTTGCCAGCCATCTTCTTCTGTTATTGTGCATGTTTGTGTTGAATATTTTGTTTGTGAGGTTGTGGCGGGGGATGGAATCAAAAGCTTTACTAATGTCTAGTGTGACAAGGAGTGTTCTGTGTGGTGGCCTGGCTAAATTCATGCCATCAAAAACTCTCTGTGAAAGGTCTGTAAGAAGAGTGTTTGTGGAGTGTAGTGCCCTAAAACCATGTTGTGATGGGGCTAGGGGTGTGTGAGGTGTAACTAGTTGTCATACCAGTCTTTCAATGACTTTGGAGGGGGTGCTGAGGAGTGTGATGGGGAAGCGTGAGGAAGGTAACGTGGGGTCTTTGTTGGGTTTGGGGATAGTGATGATATTGCCATCCTTCCAGATATTGGGTATTATGTTGTGTGAGTAGCTGTAGTTTTTTTTTTTTTTTAATGCAAGGAAGAAGGAACCAAAGGCCACAGGCCTGCATACTGTTCCTTCCAAGAAAAGCAAAAACAATACAAAAGAGAGCCAAATTCAAGATCCGTTCATTTCGAGATGCC
Organism: Birgus latro; assembly: GCA_018397915.1. Classification (NCBI taxonomy): domain Eukaryota; kingdom Metazoa; phylum Arthropoda; class Malacostraca; order Decapoda; family Coenobitidae; genus Birgus; species Birgus latro. The sequence goes on along the minus strand of JAGKTI010027524.1, from coordinate 4,347 downwards.
TGGACACACTGCGTTTGAAAGACTGGAGATCATAGGAAGTAGGAAATACAGACAGAGGAAGACAGTTCCAGAGTTGACCAGTTGCATAAATGAAAGACTGGGAGTAACGGTTAACTCTTGCATTAGAGAGTTGGACAGAAAAGGGATGAGAGTTTGTTGCTATAAGGGTACTACGTGCATGTCGTAGAGGTGGAGGGATGCAAGCAAACAGTTCAGAGGAACAGTGACCGTTGAAGTAGCAATAGAAGAGAGATAAAGATGCAACAGTGCGGCGAAGAGACAAAGGTTGAAGGGAATCAGTAAGAGGAGGAGAGTTAATGAGACGAAAAGCCTTTGACTCCACCCTATTGAGAAGAGCTGCATGTGGGGTGCCTCCCCACACATGAGAGTTGTACTCCATACACGGGCGAATAAAACCCATGTACAAGGTCAACAACTGTGCAGGGGTAAAGAAAGTTCAGAATCGGCATAGCACACCTAATCTCTTGGAAGCAGATTTCACGAGAAATGTATTATGTTCTTTCCGAGACAAATCCCGAGAGAATGAAACCCCAAGCATGTTCAAGGATGATGCAGGACATAACTGTTCATTATTAAACACCAGTGGGTAATCCTGAGGAAGATTCTGTTGGGTTGATAAGTGTAAGAAGTGAGTTTTTGATTAATTAAAAATAACAAGATTATTTTTACCCCAATCAGAGATACGAGCCAAGTCAGACATTAGGTGTGCCATAGCCTCATCCCTTTTTTGTTGAAGTAACAGCTGAGATGGACGTTGCGGAAACTGAATGGAAAGGTGAAAAGTAGAATCATCAGCATATGAGTGGAAAGGGTTAGATGTACAGCTTAGAAGGTCATTAATTAATAAAAGGAAGAGAGTTGGTGATAAGACTGAGCCCTGAGGAACACCACTGTTGATAGGTTTAGGAGAAGAACGATGGCCGTCTACAACAGCGGCTATAGAACGACCAGAGAGGAAGCTAGAGATGAAGGCACAGATAGAAGGATAGAAACCGTAGGAGGGCAGTTTGGAAATTAAAGATTTATGCCAGACTCGATCGAAACCCTTTGAGATGTCAAGTGCAATGGCAAAGCTTTCGCCAAAGTCCCAAAAGGAGGATGACCAGGAGTCTGAAAAGTAGGTGAGAAGATCGCCAGTGGAGAATAATGACGATCACAAAGAAGGTTGTGAAAGGAAAGATGCTTTAAAATTTTTCTGTTAAGAATTGACTCAAAAACGTTTGAGACACAGGATGTTAAAGCAATTGGACGATAGTTAGAGGGTTGGGAATGGTCACCCTTCTTTGGGACTGGCTGAATGAGAGCAGACGTCCAGCAAGGAGGAAAGGTACAAGTTGATAGACAAAGGCGAAAGAGTTTACGTAGGCAGGGTGTAAGCACAGAAACAGTTTTTGAGGACAACAGGAGGGACTCCATCAGGCCCATATGCCTTGTTAGTATTGAGGCCAGTGATGGCAGAAAATACATCAGCAGAAGAAATTTTAATGTCAGTCAAGAGGAAGTCAGAGGGGGGAAGTGATGGAGGAATAGCACTGGAATCGTCTAAAGTGGAATTAGAGGAGAAAGTCTGAGTGAAGAGATCTGCTTATCAGTAGAAGAAAAAGCTACAGAGCCATCAGAGTAGAAAAGAGGAGGGAAGGATGATGAGGTAAAGTTGTTAGAAAGGTTTTTGGCAAGGTGCCAGAAGGAGCGAGATGAATTCAAGATGGAGAGTTAAGAACATTTAGCATGGATGAAATTATTTTTAGCAGAGCGAAGAACAGACTTAGCACGATTCGGGCAGAAATATATAAAAGATGTGATTCAGGGGTGGGTTGGCTCCGGTACCTCTTATAGGCCCTCTCCTTGTTGCGGACAGCATTAGAACAAGCGTGATTAAACCAAGGCTTTCTTGCATTAGTCAGAGGATATGAGAAAGGAATGTATGCTTCCATGCCCGAGAGAATAACCTCCGTAATGCGCAAGGCACACTCAGATAGCTCCCGGTCATGGAAGCAATAATCATTCCAAGGAAAATCAAAGAAGTACTGCCTGAGGGCCTCCCAATCTGCAGCTCCAAAGTGCCACAGGCGGCATTTCTTTGGAGGGTCCACAGGCCGTACTGGAGAGATAGGACAGGTTAAGGTAATAAGGTTATGATCGGAGGAGCCCAACGGAGAGAAAAGATTAACAGTGTAAGCAGAAGGATTAGTTGTTAGGAAAAGGTCAAGTATGTTGGAACTCTCTCCAAGGCTGTCTGGGATACAGGTAGGGTGCTGTACAAGCTGCTCTAGGTCATTCAGGATAGAAAAGATGTAGGCTTGTTCACCAGGTGGATCAGTGAAAGGAGAGGAGAGGCAAAGGTGGAGGAGCCCAACGGAGAGAAAAGATTAACAGTGTAAGCAGAAGGATTAGTTGTTAGGAAAAGGTCAAGTATGTTGGAACCCTCTCCAAGGCGGTCTGGGACACGGGTAGGGTGTTGTACAAGCTTCTAGGTCATTCAGGATAGAAAAGATGTAGGCTTGTTCACCAGGTGGATCAGTGAAAGGAGAGGAGAGGCAAAGGTGGTGGTGAACACTGAAATCGCCTAGAATGGAGATTTCAGAGAAAGGAGAAATGGATAGAATGTGTTCCATCGTAGTCAAAGAATTTTTGATCAGCAGAATTAGGAGATAAGTAAATAGCACAGATATATTTAGTCAGAGAATGACAGGAAAGCCGAAGCCAGAGAGTAGAGAATTCAGAAGAATCAAGTTCAGGAACACGAGAGCAAGATAGATTGTTGCGTACATATACGCAACAGCCACCTTTGGCTTTGAAATGAGAATAGAGAAAGTAGGAGGATACAGAAAAGGGTTTGCTGTCAGTTGTCTCAGACAGCTGAGTCTCAAAGAGAAAGAGAAGGTGAGGGTTAGAGGAGAAGAGGTGGTGTTTAACAGTGCGAAAGTTAGAGGAAAGGCCGCGAATGTTACAGAAATGAAGAAGGAGTGAGTCAGACAGTGGTTCCAGGCAGCTCTGTGAGTCGTCACCGGGATAGGGGCGGATGATGGGGGCATTTATAGTCCCCCCCCGGGACTCCGAGGCATGATTTCTGTGCGCCATTTTCTTACAAATTTAGAAAAGGAAGTGTAGTGTGTAGTGTGCATGTAGTTTGGTGTTGACAGTTAGAGAAACTTGTATTGGAGAGCATGCTGGACTACTCTCTGTGTTACTGAGACACTGAAAAAGTTCAGCAACGGGGGATGATCAGGAACAAGTCCTGAAGGCTGATGAAACGGGAGCTCCAGCTCTCCCTGTCATCAGCCTTCCATCCACCTTTGATATGTTGGTGAGTGCTTGTATGCCTTGTGGTCCAAGGTGTTTAAGGTTTATGTTGCTTATGCTGTCTGGTCCACAGGCAGATGACTGCTTAAGGTTGCTGATGATGTACTTCGTCTGGCTGTAAGTGAAAGGTGCGAAGTCTGGGTCTGTGGGGAACTGTCTCTTACGTTGGATGATACGTCGGTCGTCGGGATGGGGGTTTAGATGGCTGACATGCGAAAAGTGATTGATGAGAGTGTTTGCTTCTTGTTTGTTTGAAGGTATGGTGCCTGTTGTTGTGATGGCAGCATGTGATTGTGTAGTGTTGCTGCTGGAAAGTGTGATTCAGTTTAGTGTTTTGTAGCGTTTGCTGGTGTTTGTTTTGTGATCAAGTGTTTGGAGATAATTATTTCAATTTAGTGTTTGCTGTTCTGATATTTTATTGTTTATCTGAGTGTTGAGTTCTTGTATTTGTTGTACGGTCATGTGTATGGGGTGTTTGGGAGTGTCGTAGTGTGTCCTGTTTCTGATAAGGCCTTGAGTTTCTGGTGTGAAGTTGGGGTTGTGTCTTTTTCTGTTACCTCTAGGGATGTGTCTTTTGTCTGTGTTTTGTATAATTGTACTGAATGTATGCACAGTGGTGCTGATGTTTGTGATAGATGTACTGTTTAATGTTTCAGTGTTGTTCAGTCTAAGCTGTGAAGGCGTCCCAATTGGCTCTCTTATAATTAGTGTGTGTGTCTGTGGCCAGCTGGGGTAATTCTGGTTTTGGTAGTGATGATGATCGGAAGGTGGTCAGAGCTCCAAGATGTTGTGGGGGAGAGGTTTGGGGAGCAGAAGGTGAAGTTTGGGGATGATGGGAGGAAGAGGGCTTGGTGTGGGATACGGGTATGCTGTTTGGGATTATTGAGTAGGAAAAGATGATCTGTCTGGGTTTGTAATGCCAGCCCTGTGTCTGTTCAGGATTGTTGACATACCAGGCCGACACCTTGGCGCTGAAATCACCACCCAGGATGATGCTGGGTATGTTAGTGATGTGGTGTATTT
>JAGKTI010027523.1:0-13232 GCA_018397915.1 Birgus latro | reverse complement strand
GGGATGCAAGCAGACAGTTCAGAGGAACAGTGACCATTGAAGTAGCGATAGAAGAGAGTTAAAATTGTCTGTGTTACACTGGTTGGTGTGCTAACTTTTTTGGCACGACAAAGGGAAGTTTCTGAAATAATCCCCGACTTTACCTGGCATTTCTTGTATGTACAATCACCAACCATCCTACATTTCTTTGCTCTTTCTCAGCTACAGTATTCAAGCTTTTCCAGTCATTACCTGCCCAACCATGATACACCTTCCCCAGTCCTTATTCTCGTCCACACCTTCCCGTAAGTAAACCCACTACCACATGTCCATCATCTCAGCATCTGTTGGTATTTGTGATTGAGTGACTACCATTGATGTTATGTTTTTAGCCAGAATTTAATGGGTGGCCACAAACGAATCCCCTTCATGTCGCCCTGTCCCATTGCCATTACGTTACCTTCCCCCCAATTCTCTCTCTCTCTCTCATACACACGGGGTCATTGAATACATGTGTTCATGTGGAGAATGAGAGTCTGACTAGAAGAGTGTTGAGAGGGGGAACCAAGGATGAGATGGAGGGATGGGATGGAGAATGAGAGAGCGGCTAGAAGAGTAGTGTATGTGAGTGAGGTAGAGGATGGGGAGACCAAGGATGAGATGGAGAGGATAGAGAATGAGAAACTGGCTAGAAGTGTGTGTGAGTGAGGAGGAGGAGGGGGAGACCAAGGATGATTTACTGTATATGGATGGAGTGGAAAGGATGGAAAATGAGATATTGACTAGAGTGTGTGAATGAGGTGGAGGAGGGGGAGACCAAGGATGAGGTGGAGTGGAGAGGATAGAGAATGAGAGACTGGCTAGAAGAGTGTGTGTGAGTGAGGAGGAGGAGGAGGGGGAGACCAAGGATGATATATATGGATGGAGTGGAGAGGATGGAAAATGAGATATTGACTAAAAGAGTGTGTGAGTGAGGTGGAGGAGGGGGAGATCAAGGATGAGGTAGATGGATGGAGAATAACAGACTGATTAGAAGAGTGGATGTGAGTGAGGTGGAGGCGGGGGAGACCTGTGATAATATGGAAGGATGATGCGGAGAGAGACATGAGAGGTGGTGAGTTGGAGGGAGGGCAACCAAATGGCACAGGACAGGGCAGTGTGGAGGTATATGAGACCTTGCTTTTCTAATTGTCAGTCTTGATTCATAATGGATAAATCCTCAGATACCTAGAGAAATGGTTAGTGATAGTTAAACAGTACCCGTAACCTCTATTTCTTTTAATCTGTTGGCAAGACTCGGATGTCTCAGGAACGTTGAGCAGTAGAAATACTGCTTTGCTTTTGCCAATGTCTTACGCTTTCCTAGGTGTGAATCATTATGGACAATTGAACATGCTAAAGCGACGAGTGACTTAGGGACTACCAAGATTTGTTTGTGGCCACCCTTTTCTGGAATAATGCATTGGCAGTAGATAGATAAGACATACAAAAGGCAGTTGAGGTATAACAATATCAGGTAATGTGCATAAGATATCGATAAGGAAAAGGTACTGCCCTCTGTTGATTCCCAGCCCCTAACTTTGACATTTTTTGGAGGAACTAGACAAGGTATATAAGATTTTAATGGCCCCACACACGGTCAGTTATCATTGAGCAAACATGATGCACCGGCAAGCATAACCTCCTTGTAGGGGTGTGTTTGAAAGGCTTCAACAGATGATTGCAGAGAATCCAGTAGAATTATGGTCATGTCAAAGGGTTTCGTGTGTGAATTTTCATCTCTTATGCCCGTACTTCATCCACACTTTTTTTCTTGGATTCTGTTGTCTCAAGGAAAGTTTAGTTTTGGAGTGGCCCAAAGAAAACTTTTGGGGATGCTGCAGATATTCCCTCGAAAATCTGCGATGGCCAGGCCGAAAAGTTATACCTGTTGCAATTTTCGTGTCATAACTTAAGAATAATTTATGAAGCTTGAATAGAACGAAGAGAATTCTACAGCCTTCTTGTCCCTAATGTAAATCAAAACCTGAGTTAGGCAATTGATCGTTTTAAGTGCTTTTGAATCATCGATATTTGAATCCAGTGGCGCATTCATAAACTTTCTTGAGCGGGCATGGTGATAAAAGTGCTTGATTATTTATTAAATCCCATTCAGCTACCAAACACTTGAAAACCATAGCAGGGTGAATATTTATGTAATACGAAATGAAATGAAAAACCAGTACTTTACACAGTGGTAATATATTGGATAATTTATGTAATACGTTATGACTTAAAAATATTAGTCTCCCATAGAAATGCCTTGTGAAAAATGGTTAAGATTTTATTAATGTTTCTTACCTTTACTTTAGATAATAAATAAGCAAGGTTGACAATAATGCATACCAAAATTAGTAAATTAGTGGTGTATAATGCGGAAGTAAAAGAAAATTGCACAATTTTTGAAACTCGAACGTTAGTGGAACCAGGAAGGTGCTCGTTGGTGGGTTGCACGTGTGGCGAGTGATATGTAATACCGTGATAATATCGTCCATAATTATCAAAGGCTTATCTCCAGCCTATCAACAGAATCAGTACATTGTAGAGGTTTACTGGGACTACAAGAGGATCATGAGTAAGGCTTGCAGAGAGAGAAATGATCATGGCGTCACTTCTGGAGGGGGACGTCAGCTCCAGGCCACAACCAAGGACGACCCGTTTACCATAAAAAGGTAAGCCAATGCCATTTCTAAGTCAAAATGTGAAATTGCATTATTGAATGGAATATTTTGATGATATATGTAGTAATTAAGGGTTTATTTGGAGTGGCCTATGTATGAAATGGTATCAGTTCATCTTTCATGATCCATCATTGGTATTTCCCCTTCCAGTTATATTATTGTCAAGTAGCAGTCATTATTGTTAGATTTCAGGTTGTCAAAATTTCAGTATTATACCACGTCTCTTACGATCAAACTTTCAGTATTATTACTCATCGTATAATCAGACTTCCAGTGTTATTTCACTTCTCGTATAGTCGAACTTTCAATATTATATCACTTCTCAGATAATCAGAATTTCAATATTATATCACTTGTTATGTAATCAGAATCTCAGTATTATTTCACTTCTCATAATCAAAATTTCATTATTATTTCACTTCTTGTATAATCAGAATTTCAATACTGTATTATATCACCTCTCATATACTGGTAATCAGAATTTCAATGTTATATCACTTCTCATATGATCAAATTTTCGGAATTATTTCACGTCTTGTGTAATCAAAATTTCAATATTATTTCACCTTGTAGAACCACAATTTCAGTATTATTTCATATATGTAATCAGTTACATTATTTCACCACATATAATCAGAAATTCAGCATTATTTATCATAGAACCACAATTACAGTATTATTTTATTTATCGTAGAACCACAATTTCGGTACCGTATTATTTTACCTAGCATACAGCCACAATTTCAGTATTATTTTACCCAGCATACAACCACAATTTCAGTATTATTTTACCTAGCATACAACCACAATTTCAGTATTATTTTACCTAGCATACAGCCACAATTTATAGATAGGAAAGAAAGTGAAAGAGGGGGGACAGTGACTTGGAGGCGATTTGTTGGTGGCCACCCCTTGTGGGATTAAGGTGTCTGGCAATAGATAGATAAGAAAAAAGAGGATGAATTTTATATTAGGTATTTATGTATTTATAAGTCAGTTGGCAGAAAAGTTTGGGTGATAAATATATGGATTTTGGGATGGGTGTGGGGAAAAGTGTGGAGGTTTGGTTCTTGGGTGGATGCTACATTTGCATTCCCCATCCAGTTAACTTGGGCATCATAGTAGACTCCACATCACCCTGTTATTTGGTTATATGGTTACCACCCAGAGTTGTAAATGGTTTCCTGGCTTACAGGAAACCATTAGGCTTGTCACTCAATGTAAAGCCACCTGAAAAGGAAAGAAGAGTATTAAAAAGTGACAGGAAAGATGGGAGAAATAGGAAGAGAGAAGGACAGGCAGTCAAAAATAGGTGAAGGAAGAAGTAGGCATCACTACATGAAGTGAGTGGATAATGATTGATAGAGTTTATTTATTTTTTCTTTATTTCTTGCTCACAGTTGTGATATTTACAGATTGTGTTATGTCCTGCCACAGAAACTGCCAGGACCACTTTTAGACTCTGAAGACTCTTGCAGGATTCTAGTTCCCTCCATTCTTGCCTCCAGGGTGCTCTAGGTATCTCCAATTTCCTTCAAGCTCCTCTGCCTCCTTCAAGACTCTATCATTATACCTTCAAGACTCTCCACCTTCTCCAAAACACTCCGCCTCCTTCCTTCAGACCTCTTAGTAAGCTTATTTCACACACATTTCTTTGGGTATGTTTTCAAAGCTAGTAAGGGGCATGGCCATTTTCCACCCAGTTAAACTGTGTAATTTGATAGGCCAGCCCTGGTATTATGCCAACACAGTGTGGGCATAAGTCACTTTACACACAGCAGTGATAGTGAGTGAGTTATACAAACCTACACTACAGTACCTGTGTTTATCATAACACCAGGATAGTTCTGACCTTAGTACAACCCTAAATTTTGACTGTACTAGAACCCTTTTTTAGGTGTTACTGCTGTTGTCTTTGTAACTGATCAACCACAGGCAAGCAGTCCTGTTCATTGCATCAGTATTCCCTTGCATCTGACAGCACTGTACCACAGTGAGGTAGAATAGTGTAGAGGTGTGGTTCCTAGATGGAAGCCACATTGCATCTCCTCATTTAACAAGGACACCATAGCAGACTTCACATCACCCCAATATTTGGTTATATGGTTACCACTGAGCATTGTAAATAATTTCCTGAGTTATAGGAAACCATTGGCTTGGCACTCAGTGTAGATCCACCTGAAGTGAAAAGAAGAGTAGTACTGTGAAAAGTGACAGGAAGATAAGAGAGCAATTAGAAGGGAGGAGGATAGACACAGAATGAGAAGGGGGAAGGAAGAGGTTGGCAGCAATTATATCAGATTAGTATTTTGTTATAATACCCTAGTCTGTTTGATTGATCAGACCCATCAGCCACGGCAAGCTACAGCCCTTGCAGGGTCATTCTCTGCACAGAATAGTTCTCATATAGGGAGGCTGTCAGAGATCAAGCAACATGGAGAGCTGCCATTAGGTGACCAAGGCTGACACATACAAGACTGCTGGAGCCTTTATAAACAGGATACAAACACTTATATTAATATAGTTACACATGGATAGTTTATACATGAAGAAGTGCTACTGACACTGGTGCTGATAAACACAGTTGGTGTACTGTATGTGGATGTAATAGTTGATGTAGTGTAACATTTAGCACTTACCAAGACACACAATAAACAGTGAAGTAGCTAAGGTGTACACCCCCACCTTGTACTATACCCAAAATATACGCACCCACCTCCCATCACACTCCCATATCTTTGCAATCAGCTCCCTATCTTTTCAGTTGCCTCCCTATTTTTGCAAGCAACACCCTATTTTGTCAAGCAACTCTCAATCTTTTCAGGCTGCTCCCTGTTTTTTTCCTTTGCCTCCCAATCTTTTCCACCAACTCCCAAATGAAATATTCAGCTGATACTCTCACTCCCTCAGAATATTTTAAATGGTTAACTCTGATACTGTCCTCCTCAGTGTGTACTTCCCTTTGCTTATGACATCGTTACATTATTATTATTGTAATTTATTAAAAGGAAATAAATATATGAAGTATGATTATGAGCTTTCTCCACCTTTACCCCCTCTCTTTAAAAAGATTTTCCTTTTTTATTTTTTTATTTTTTGTTTATTTTTTTACAAGGGAAGCTGCATTGTGATTTAAAAAAAAAAAATCTAAAAGACCTTCAGTTTAATGATATGATTACATGTCCATAGTAAAAATAAAAGTAATAAAAAGTGTGTGATGCTTATATGGTTACAGGCTTACTAAATACTAGCCCTTCACTGTATTTATTGTGTGTGCATATTCAGTGTTATATGTACTGCTGCTTTATTAGTAAGAGTTGGTAGAGTATTCAGTGTAAAGTGACTCTCGTGCCACTCTGTATTAACCACTTTATTCCAGTGATATTACTCTTGCTGCCTTCAAATAAATTAACTCATCAGGGTGGTAGTATAAAGGGTAGGATTGCGAGAGGCAGACTGAAAAAGATGTGACCTCAGGGATAAGAGACTGATCAGAGAGGCTGCTAGAGACTGAGCAGCAGGATGAAATTGATTAGAGGGATTATCTGTCTTTAGCCAGATGCCCCATAAGGGTTGGCTGTTTGTTTTTGAGTTAGTTGTTTTACAGGGAGGGGCGCTAACCCTCCACCAACCCACTTGCTGACACATAGGAAACACACATGGGTTGGTTATATGGTTACCACCCAGTGTTGTAAATCAGTCTGCCAGAAACTGAGCAGTGTGGAGAGCTGCCATTAGGTAACCAGGGCCAGTGTGTGCAAGCATGATGATGGTATGAAGCTGTTGTAAGTGTTTAGTTTGAATTGAAAGTCTCAGTTTGAAAAGCACCAACAGATTTTAACATAATTTTTCGCTGTAGCTTCTGTGTGCATAACCTGTACAGATTTTAACGTAATTTTTTCAGTATATCATGTATGGCCCTAAATTGTCCGATACGGCATGTAGTCTCTCAGCTCAGTCACAGTTTTTGATGACTTAAACCTTCACTGTTACTTAAATCACTCTAGAGTTTCAGTTCAAAAGGCAGAAACAGATTTTGACTCAGTTTTCCAGTATATCTTTAACAAAACTAACTCATCTAGTCTGATAAAGCCTCTGATGTGAGTAAATTTGTGTGAAGGCAGCAAGAGTACATATAAAATCACTGCTGTGCTTAAAGTGGTTAATGTTAGGGACAGCCTGACCCCAGACTACCAATCAGTTATGCAACAAGGATAACAGATGGACATTACTTGTGATGAGTCTCCTTGGTTACTGTATAAACTCCATAGTAACAAAAAATAGGAATAAATGGAGGAAGGATAAGTGATGGAAATTCCTTGTGATGAGTCTTGTAAATAAGAAAAAATAATTGATGGAAGGATAAGAGATGGAAATTCCTTGTGATGAGTCTCCTTGGTTACTATATAAAGAAATGAGTAATGGTAATAAATGATAATACCAGGAAGTAAACAAAATAACAGTAAATAAGTTAATAGAGGAATAGTAACTTCAGAATTACTTGGTTAATACATATCAGTAATTAATGCAGTACAGCTCTCAGAAATTGCTTGTCATAAGTCTCATTTCTTACTATATAAAGTTCTTAATATCTTACTATATAAAGTTCTTAATAAGTAACACCAGAGTTCCTTTAATCTCATCTGTCCTTTAATAGGTCTGATTTGTATCTAAAGTCTACAGTGAATAAAGGCAACTAATACTGTGATAAAGTAACATTAGAGTTTCATGTAATTAAGACTCATTTGTATTAATGTTAAATCACAAGTAGCCTTTTTAGTGCTTTTCAGTAATTAAATCATAATCAGATCCTCAGTAAATTTGAGACATATAAGGCTGTGACAATTGCATAAGGAAGAATTGACAGCTAAGATTCCCTGTGTATCTGTAGAAAGCTAAGTTGTCATACTTTAGACATTTTCTTCTTTATTCATTTCTCTAATTAAATACAAGCTTGTTAAAATTCCACAAGTGCATATAGAAAGCTAAATTGCCAGTTTCCCACAAATATAGTCAATAGTTGAGATATTGTACAACATAGATGAGAATTATGACAAGGAATTGCTCTTTATAAATTTGCATCAGAATATTATCATTTAAAAAAGTGAATATTAGGAGGAATAATCAGTAACCCTCCATATTAATAGAAGTAATTTATGGGTATTTATTCTTGAAGTCCTGTATAGCATAACTGATTGGGAGTCACACTGGGGAGACATAGGGCTATATTCTTATTAACCTCTTCATGTTATGGTGCCATGTACAGTTGCTGCCCACCTTACCAACTTAAAACCAACATTTTTTATAATTAGTAATATCTTAATGGTCTGTAAATATACAAATCTTCTTTGAGTAGCATTTATAGACATGAACCCTTTCTTGAGAGTTATATTTTGTCGTCTGTGCTTACGAACTTAAGATACGAACCCTTTCTGGAGAAGCCGTTACTGATATTTTTGCGGTCAGTGCTTACGAACATGTATAGAGGTGAGCATTTTTAGAGGAGCCTTAAATATTTTTATGGTCTCTGTGTACAAACTTTACAGATATGAAAATTTTTGGATGACTTGATACTATTGTGGTCCGTGCTTACGAACATATTTTAAGAAGCATTTATTGATATTTTTGCAGTGGATACACAGTACACTATAGAGTTGTAATATCAGTAATACATTACAGTACTACTGTAAACTGCATAGAGTACTTACAGTGTCATGTGTTAGTGATACTAATGGTTAAAGTTATTTGAAGTAAACACAACAGTAGTATTCATTTCTACACTTATATTCCTGTTTTTTAGTAATGATTTTAAATATCTGGCATCACATACAGTATAAGTAAACTTATCTTTGGCTTCGCCTGTAGTATTAGTGAATTTCAACTTTGATATTTTGAGTAATAGACCAATTTGCAATCCCATTTCAGCTCATTTTGACTGTGACTTTGCATAATAGACTAATTTGCGATCCCAGTTAAGCTCATTTTGACCGATTTTGCATAATAGACTTATTCATGAAACCAATTTAGCTCATCTCAATTAAGTTCATGTCAGCTCGTTTTGACTTTGCATAATACACTAATTCATTATTCCTGTTTAGCTCATTTTGACTTTGATTTTAAGCAAGATTAAAGACAGAAAACTTTGAGCATCAAACCAATCCTTGATGCCAGTTCAGTGCATTTCAACTTTGAGAGTAACAGATCAATTCTTGATCTCAGTTAAGGTTTTATCAGCTTTGACTAACAGACCAGTTCTTGATTTGAGTTCAGTTCATTTGAGTTACAGACCAATTCATGAGGCCAGTTAAGCTCATTTCTGCCTTGACAAGTAGCAGTTAAGCTCATATCAACTTTGACTTTGCATAATAGACCAAAGCTTGATCCTAGTTAAGCTTATTTCAACTTGGTAAGTCGGGAAGCAACTGTATTTCATTCTTGCTGCCTCCAGACTATTTTATTAACTTTGGTGATACAGTTATTAGTGATGGAGCTTTAAATTTTGTAGTGGTGGAGCTTTGAAGGCTCCATAAACATATTAATTTCTCCCAAAAAATATATTGAAAGTCTGGAAGTGGGAAGAATAATATATAAAATGTCATTGGATTGATGGAGTTAAAATGTAATCAGAAAGGGTGAAGGCAAGCTCTGTAAATGGACAGTTACGGGATGGCTGTGGCAGTCATATAGTATCAGCCGGCATCCTACATTACACATTGTTTTGCAGTTATAGATGTTCAGTACAGTACAGTCTTTTTAATTACAAAGTAGAGATTTTCATTATTGTACATACTTCAGAAATTAATGTAAGACTTTCATTATGTGCTTGATTAGTTAACGTATATTGAAGAGGACCAGCGATTTTCATTACGTTTTTCAGAAGTTAACGTACAACAGCACCAGGAATTATTTTTGTACGTTTAACAGCACACGTATATTGAACAGCACTAGTGATTTTCTTTAAGTACTTCGGTGTAGTATATTAGCATCAGCAGTAGAGAGTACGTTTTTGAGAAGCTAACATATATTTATCGGTACATTGTGCTTCAGAAATTAATATATTAGTAACAGAGATTTTCGTGGTGTTCTTCAGAAATAATCGTAAATGTAATACAAGAGCTTGCCTTCCCCCTCATGGTTACATTCTAACACCATCAGTCTAATGACATTTTATTTATTCATGCAGACATACTATTTTATTCAGTCAATTGGTCTTTAACCTGCAGGAGTTAAAGGCTTGACATTACTGAATAAAATAAGTGGTGTTGGCAAGAATCAAAACATGTCACCATATTGAAGAGGTTAATCATGATGAGACAGCTTGTGAAATGCTGTTATTTTGGTGTTGGTCACTGCAGCTTCTGTGAACACTTAACCCCTTCACTACAGTGACATCTTTTAGTCTTTCTTGCTATCTCCAGATGATTTTATTTAGCTTAGTGGAGACTTGTCATGCTGAAGGGGTGACATGAACCCCTTCAGTATGAGAGGTCTTCTTTCACAATATCCATAGAATACAATGTCTATTCACGGGCCGCCTGGGAGCGAAAGAAAACGCGCCAGCTCCTTTGTGATGACGTCACGCTTTCCTTTCTCGTCTCCCGCATCCCAGCTCATACCTAACATTGTTACACAGTAAAATTTCTCTCTCTTTTCCTGTCATATCTTAACATGTGGTTGCATGTCAGAAAAGAGGCAAATAACATACTAATCTCTAGTCAAACTCTTTATCGGTTTTAGTCATACCCTGCTCATGTGAATATAAGCTTTGAAACAGTGTTTAAGCATACTGACTAGAAAATTATCTCATGACATACTTAAAGTTCACTGAACATGAATCTCTGTCTGTCTGTCTGGCAATCAGTCAGTCAGTATATTTTTATATCTATTTATTATCTTATGAAATTACTCATTTTATTTAGTTTTTCTGGATTAAATGATTTTTTCATTCAGTACTTGCATTTTAAAAAACATACGACAGCGAACAAAATAAGTGATTCCTTCATCAGGCAGAGAAAAATTCAGCAATTTGACTGGCTAAATTCTGGACTGTGGCTTTTTCAGGTTGCTGGACTAATAGCCCCATGATGACAAATAAATAACTTTACCATCATTTTTAATTTTTCTAGGAGTTCAAAGCTAGGTTTCATCAATTTTTCATTTCCCCTGGTAATTGCACCAATTCATGTGTCTTCTTTGTTTGATGCCTTTGAACAGAGGTAGCCATATTGAGGAAATCTGAGCTAGAAAACCACCAAAATATGAACAAAATACCAAAATACGCTAGGCCCTCTTCCTCAGTAACTTCTTGTAAAAGAAGTAACTTCTTCCTCAGTAATCTGATTGAGCCGGTGAAGGTTTATATCCCAGGGGTGGTTGGAGTTTATTGCCCACATAATGCCATTCAGGGATGAGTGGGGCTGGTCACTCTCATCTTAAATGTCATGACCAACTTACCTAGCCCCGGGCTCCTACGCTCCTCTGTGAGGCGACATAGGATTGGATAATGAATGAATGAATGAATCTAGCTACTGCAGTTAAAATTGTACATGGGATTAGTGCTTTCCTATATTCATCACATTGCTACAGGCCATTTTACATCATTTATAATATATTGTAGTTTTAGCACTGTCCTTCCATTTCATCATGCCCAGAATCACGGTTTGTGTTCTTTAATGTATTATGAAAATCTGTCACTTCGTACTTTTCTCTTGTAATTATCATGTGTATGCTGTGATGTTATTTTTGTGTTTTTCTGCAGCCATTGTCACAGTCTTAATTGTTAATGGCTATTTTGTTCAGAAAGTAGAAGATTAACTCTGTGGAATGAAGTCTTTGGATCATTCAGTAATGCAGTACTTTACAGTTCTTGACTGAGGCACTGGCATACTGCAGACATCCAGCTTCCTACATACTCTCATCTGGAGCAAGTTGACCCCTTCAGTCCCTCATGTCCTGGGCCAAAGAGAACAACATCATGGTGAGGTAGTCTGCTTGATGTTCATGTATTGTACATAGGGTATTCATTTTACAGTTGAGATAAATTTGATTGGAACACCTTGTGTTAGAATGAACCTTTTACTAAGTACAGTGCAACACTGCTTCCCTTAGTTACATCACACTTGACAGAGAGGAACAATATTACTCAGTAAAGAAACTGCTCATTGTAATAGGTGTGTCAAATTGTTGGCATTGAGGTGTTGCACATTGTTGGATAATGCAGTTACTCTTATTTAGCTCTGCTTTGTTGAAAATTACAGTTACCAAGTTGTAATTTCTGAATGTTTCTGAGTATTATCCTCTCATCTTAAGAGAAGTTAATATGGTTTGGTGCTTGTTGGTTTGGTTGGCAACAGTGATAGTGAGTCCTCTGATACAAGTAATTTTTCTGTACAGGTGTTTTGGGGTTTTAATACATTGGTATGTGCATATATATTGCTCTGTACATGGGTGATAGAACTTAAAGAATATCCCCTCCCCTGATTAATCTGAAATAAAGGTGATTTATTAAATTTATGTCTGTGCTAGGTTAGTGTGTAGTTTGAATTTGATTTTCTTGACATAGCTGCATTTTGTATACAGTTCACATATTGCTTTATGCATGGATTTTTTTTTCTCTTCCTGTGTAATATTTACACTAGCATAGTGTTTCTACAAAAATATAGGTACCCAGTAACATTTGTTGGCGAGAACACTTCAATGAATTGTTGAACATAGAGAATGAAAGTAATGCAAGTATAAGTGGCTGGGGCATGGCTGGGAGGAGGAGGGTTGTGAGAAGAGAGGAAGAAATCAGTAGGGTGGAAGTGGTGGAAGCAATGAAGAAAGTTAAAATAGGGAAAGCCCCAGGAATTGATGGAGTGTGTGGTGAAATGCTGAAGTATGAGGGAGAGATAGTAATAGAATGGATGTGGAAGGTATGCAGATTGGCTTGGGAGGAGGGTAGAGTCCCGGAGGATTGAAAGTCGGGTATAATTATTCCTCTGTACAAAGGAAAAGGGGAAAAAGAAGTGTGTGGTAATCATGGGAAAAGTACATGGTAGGATACTTATTGACAGAGTTAGGGAAATAACAGAGGAATTAGTTGGAGAAGAACAGGGAGGTTTTAGGAAGGGAAGAGGTTGTGTAGATCAGATATTCATTCTTAGATCTTTAGTGAAAAAGTTTCTAGAGAAGGGAAAGAAGTTGTATGCAGCCTTCATGGATTTAGAGAAAGCTTAGGGTGGATAGACAAGGATTGTGGAAAGTATTAAGAATATATGGAGTAGATGGGAAGTTGTTGAAGGCAGTGAAGAGTATGTATGAGCGTGCTAAGGCTGCAGAGCGTGCGGATAGTGAACTAAGTTAATTTTTCTATCTGATGGTTGGATTGAAACAAGGATGTATCATGCCTCCATGGTTGTCCAATCTGTATATGGATGGGGTTATAAAAGAGATACAAGGTCGGGCAGTGGATGTTGGAGTGGCCCTAGTGAGAGAGGGCAGTGTGTGGAAACTCCCTGTACTGTTGTTTGCAGATGATACTGTGTTGTTGAG
>JAGKTI010027522.1:0-13233 GCA_018397915.1 Birgus latro | reverse complement strand
CACACAAACACACACACACACAAGATCGTACAATCCTCTTGGAGATTTATACACACATAAAATAAACACATCCATACAGGTTGATACACATACACATAAAGACATGTTTATCGGCACTTACACAGACAATATGTATACATGAGTTGCATAAAATACTATTAGCACACACACACACACACACACACACACACACACACTTCCCTCACTATCTCCGGGCTGTTCTTTCATTACCATATTCATATCTGATTTCCCACACGTTCAGCGTTTTACGGCTATCTATCGCACGCTCCCCATCCCCCCATCCTCTCTCCAAGGCCATTCCATCTACCCACATCCCTCTTGCGGTTCCCAGGTCCATATTTCTCAGCGCGTCTCACTTACACACCTTTCACATCAACATCTCTCTCTAATAATTCCCCCCTTCCACTCTTTCTGTCTCTGCTGGGATGATATAAAAAATTCAATGACTGATATGCAGCCCTCCCAATACTCTCAAGATCAACACGTCACTCAGGCCGACACATTCCATCCCATAACCTCTTTCATCCCCTTCCATACCTAGACGTCCTTTTATATCTTACTCCTGCTACTGCCATCATTTTTATTCAGCTTAGGAAAATGCCATAGCAGTGCAGGAATTAATGGAGGCTGTTTCTTACCCCTCCAGTTCCAGAAATCTCTCGAAACCCGAATTAAATCGTCTGGAGATAGTAAGAGAAGATAAAAATTGACGAGGAAAAAATAAAGAGGTTAACATTCAAGTACTTACCTCGTATGAGTGATGCACTGAACATGAGACCGAGAATTCGATGAGCCAGACGAAGCAATTAATATTTCTTTCCGAGCACTGTCTCCCTCTTACGAACCATAGCAAATTCACAGGCACTAACAGTTTCCCAACCATGCTGATGCCAACCCGGCGGGGAGATGGTTGTATGGGAAGACCGTAAGCGATCATGCTTCGGTGGTTTGAGTCTTGGTCACGCAGGATCCCTTATAATCTCGAGAAAACAAGAACGACTAGTGATTCGGTCCTATGGCTGAAACTCCGATGATAACACTAATGCATGTCATCTGGTATTTACACTGTAGTGATATAAGTACATACACAGTTACCACAAAGGCCGGTTCAATACGAAGTCCTATTTTTCGGAACTAGAGTCGTGGAAAAATTCGGATACATGATTCATCTCGGTTCTGAATTATGAAACATCAGTTTGCGTTGCGGGGGTATGGCCTGAGTTTATGAGCTTCAGAGGTGCAACATAGAGCAGTACGATAACTACTGATTGTCATATTTGTGGCAATAAATTTTAACTTTTCTAGCAATTATCGACCTACCATAAAATATCTGGGAGTATATTGTTTTTTAGGCACTTCTTTACCAAACGGGAGCGGCGATTCCAACTGTATTACAACAATCTCATGATCTCAGGGAAAATAATTTCGGTACATGTGCAGCATAGATAGTTAAATGTTGAATTTTGACTGCAAGAAGTGATTTTAAAAAATATATATCTATTTTGGGGTATTGAAAGAAGCGGTCTCGCCAGTGGCCGCGACAATGTGTTTACCGTCGATCTCTCCGACTGCCCGCCTTGTTTACCAACCATCGCTCCGACTGGACAAGTCGTTGTATTAAACATACTCGAATGCACCCAAGTAAAGAAAACAAAACTAAACTTATCATTTCTGTGGGAAATTTAACTATTTAAACAAACCTAACCTAAACTAACCTAACCTAATCTAATCCAGCCTTCGACAGCCAGTTTTCACATTTTAAAAAAATGCATTAAGAACGTTAGATACGGCCAACTATTGGTAGACGTAGACGGAATATTATCCACTCTAAATTCTCAATTACAGCTTTCAGAGGTAAGTTTATGAATGCCCAGTAGCTATGGTAAATCAGAAAAAATAACAAGTAACCTATGAAGACCCATTTAGATAGAAAATGTGGAAAGGAAGCGCCCGTTTGGTAATGAATTTTAATGTTATTTCTTTTCGTTTTCGTTTGCATACAGTTTCTCAATAATCATAACCTAAACCTATCTTATGAAATGTTATGACCGGGAGACTATCTCATTATGTTAATCTGGCCATTGCCTATACATTTACAGTTCTTGCTAAATGTTACCATTACCATTTGATTTTAACATTAGGACGAAAATTTTAAGGTCATTTATCCATTAAGTTGCAGATTACTCGACAGTTCTATTACCATTCAATTGCCACTCTTGCTACAGAAAACGACCTGGCAATTGGCGTCAGAGAGAGATCTCTTTACTCTGTGTCTCTGACCATCTCATTTGGTGTGGTGGGGTGAGAAATGCCAGAACGGTGAATCGGGGCCTGGCATAGCCGTGTGTTATTTGCTGTTACTTTACGGATGCGATTTATTTTTGTGCTAAGATCGAGTAATATCTTTGTGACTTAGAAAATTTGTGTGGTACTGACTGTTCCCTTGCGAGCGAGTGTTTATCACCAAATTGAACTTGCTTTTGTGTGAGCTAAGAATATTGCGTGGTATTAAACAGCTACCGTACCAACGAGTATTTCTGACCAAGATGAATATTTTTGTGTGCACTCGGGAAAGTTGTGTCGTATTAAGTGTTGCCTTACGAGCTGCTACTGTATTTATCACCAAGATGAACCTACTGTCGTGTGACCTAGTAATGTTACGTTGTATTAAAATGTTGCTTTACGAACGAAGGGCTAGGGTTGCGAAAGGCAGACCGAAAAAGACCTGGGAAGGGGTCATAGACTGGAGCCTCAGGAATAAGGGACTGAATAGGGAGGCTGCTAGAGATCGAGCAGCGTGGAAAGCCGCCATTAGGTGACCAAGGCTGACGCATACAAGCATGCTGAAGTCTTTATAAATGATACGAACGATAGCCTACTAAGATGAACTTGTGTGTAACCTTAGATTGTTGTGTAGTATTAACTTTTACTTTAAGAACAAGTACATTTAATCAAGATATTCCCTAGAACACGACACACAACTGGCAGTGTTATCTCCAGATCCCCATTATAATGCTGGATGATCAAAGACAATGGAGAAACAAACTGAAACCTATAATATGACCGGTCTGAAAATCGGACTCTAGTTCATGCGCTTCTGAGATGGATGTGCTAACCACTGCACCACCTGATATACAGCAAGTAAGGAGAGACATGGAGAAGTTCGGATCCGCTTCATTTATTCAGGTTAGTTTCACAAAAGTCAGTTCATTTATTTTGGGGTTTGAAGGACAATAGCTGCAAATATCAGATAAGAATTTTCTGATGTATCTAAGTTCATAATTTATTGCTGGTCTCTCCACAAGTTATTATTATTATTTTTTTAACGTTTAGGAGAGTACCCAGTAAAAAAGGGGGTAAATTAAGGCTGTTAATATATCCCAATTCCTCCCATTCAAAACGTCTATTGTTTTAAAAGAGTATAGTTTTCTCAGCTATATAAAATCGTTTGGAGATTGAAGGAGTAGAGAAAATTAAAAGTTGTCGGACTAAAAGAAATAAGTGTGAGGAGAGGAGGTTCAGGGACACACGACTCCATCCATTACACAAACACAGACAGATAGAGTTTTTTTTTTTTTTTTTTTTAATACATATAACCTACCTATTCAGTTAATCAAATTTCGAGATAGTTTTCTCATGGGCTTCCTGTAGTTTTATCATACATTTATCACTTATTATTTTATCGGAAGGCTTCACAAATTAACTCCGTGTAAAAGTGTGGCGTATTTTCCCCAGATTTACGTGGCTGGCTGATTTAATAATTTGACACAGCACTTTTTCGTAATTCGAAGCTCGTTTTGAAAGCGCCAGAAAAGTAGTGCGAAAAATGTTTAATAATCTGTTCCTGTGTAATATAGTTTCAAGTCTGGTAGTGTGTGTGTGTGTGTGTGTGTGTGTGTGTGTGTGTGTGTGTGCGTGTGTGTGTGTGTGTGTGTGTGTGTGTGTGTGTTATAACTGTGCACTCTAAATATATTTGCCCCTTCGATCCGGTATTTATTTGTACAAGTCCACCCACTTTTAGGTGAAGGAAAGAAGGGTGCATTTAATCGAGACAAGTTACTCATATCTATCTCTACCTTGTCCATTAGTTCCAAGTCAGTGAGGATTATCCCGAATTTTTCCCCACAGAATTTTTCCAGTAAAATTCTGACAGGGGATGAGGCAGGAAGGAAAAGGGATTTGAGTGAGATAATCCTTAACACGTCAATCAAACCCCCTGGCGTATTTACGTAAGGCTAAAATTATTCATAACAGTGATATAATTTACATCCAGTCAATATTACAGTTGACTCCATTTCAGTACTACCGTGATGTCTTTTAATAATGTATTCTTAATTAGACTTTGCGATTATATGAAACTTAGAGATGTTTAAAACTGGATGTCATATGAACCCTTCTCATATGAAACTCCGTCACATGGAATCTCCCCATCTTATGAAACTCCCTGTCACATGAACCCCTTGTCATGTGAACCCCCTGTCACATGAAACTCCTTGTCATATGAACCTCCCTGTCATATGAACCCTTGTCATATAAACCCCCTGTGCCACCTAGAATATATAGTATACCTGACTGTAGTGTCTTTCGGAATTCTGACGGAGGACGATACGTGGAAATAAAAACCGCAGAGCTCACTGGATCGAGTAATGCTTCGATTCATTAATATTCATAGCACTTAACGCCATCCACTTCTCCTGTCATTCTGTGGCCTAGTTACACCATTCTCTTCTTCTTCAAATATTCCTCCTCCCTCATTTCCGTCATTCTGAAATATTCATTCTTCCTCATTTCCTTCGTTCTCTTACTTTTCCCCTTCCTCATTCCCTCCTTACACTAATATTCCTACTTCCTCATTCCCATCTCTCTCTAATATTCCTCCTTCTTCATTCCCTTCTTTTACTAATATTTCCCTTCCTCATTCCCTTCTTCCTCTGATATTCCCCCTAATGCTCTGCTCTTCCATCTCTGTCATCTTAATATTTTAGCATCTTAGTAATATTCTCTTTCTATAATATTGCGTCCTTCTAATGCTCATCTTTTTCAACATTTCTGCGTCATCTATCATAACTTCCCCAGGCGATTGAGTTACAAAATACAAAATAATAAAATTCTCTCCCTCTCTCACTCTAAAAAAAAAAAAAAAAAAGCAAATTCACTAATCCGGATACTACTGTTCTCATCATCTCCCGGATAAATTGGATCTAGATTTCTGTTAGCACACCAATTTTACACACACACACACACACACACACACACACACACACACACACACACACAAACACACACACACCGTCGCAAACAATTTTTCCTGTACTGGTCAGCTAACACCGCTACTACCTAGAATGGGCGTCGGAGTCATCCAGTCATATCGGTACCACCCCGTGAAGGCGCCCCTCTCCAGCATCATATTCCTGCCAATGCTAACTAAATCGCTGGGGAAGGGGTGTTACCAACTTTCCAGTCACTTATTATACGACTACTTGGTTTATAAGGCCAGGTGGGCAATATACCGAACCGTGCCAGCGTCATTATAGCGTGAACGTTGTCCCATTTCCCGCCACGAACATAAAACTAACTTATGTGCTGGCCGCCTGGGTGGGGGCGCTGCTCCGTTTTCTGTGAGAGATTAAGAAATGCATCGAAAAATAAGTTAACAGACGAAGACAGGAGAACAAGATAACGTCAAAGAAAAAGAAATTAGGTAAAAAGAAAATCAAAGTTTCATATTGGCTCACAAGTAAAAACATAAACAAATTAATTAATATATGATGAAAAGTTAGAGAAGACAACAAAAACAGGATGACAAATTAAAAAGACCCTGAATATATATTGCAACTATATATATTTTTTACTGATAGTTACGAAAATAATGGAAAGCGGATTAAAATGTCAAAGTTACGGAACAAAATGTGGGGCAAAAATGACGAATTTTTTCCCCATCCCCTTCTGTAAAAGTCAAGGAATTAATATATTGCATCGGGAGCTGAAATGGATAGCGGTGTAGGAAATTAATATTCGATTAAAATACAATAATTTACTAGGCGACGAAACCCAGGAATCAGCGTTGATATGGAGTTATTTTCCATCTCTCGTTTACTTTACGGCATTTTGTTTGCGATACAGCACTCCCTTCGCTCCAGCTTGGCCCAGATATTTGTTCTTTCATAGCTCATTTTATGCAATACTTAACCCTAACCCCTTTTCATAGCACTTCTTCGTGACTAGCATCAAATTCTGGCGTTGATGTGCTACCATAACATAGCACTGAGGGTAGAGAGAGAAGACGATTTTAGGCCAAGTGAAAATGGAAAAAGTATAGCAAGGAACTAACACGAGGAAAAGGTAGTTGAAAATATACAGACGGCCTTGTATCTTATCTTCCACATTTCTCATTTCTCCTCAGAAGTCAAGGTGTATCCTTCCTTCTCATGCCTTTGTTGTGTACTTCATAATGCTGTAAAAACAAACAGGGTGGTCTGTAAATAGCACTACACCGGAAAAGCCTCTGGTAGTGTCTCGTGTGTTGCGCGGACGGTCAGTTTGTTGATGTGGACCCGGGCGTGGCAGTGGGAGTAGGAAATGAATACATGATGTAGGGTTGATATCGATAACGCTGACTGAGATCTCCCCGCAACGCACGAGAAATCACCTGGGGAAGTGGGAGTGCAGTGTTATATATGAACCACCCTGTAATAACATCTATCATCGCTACAGCCGGCAGGGAAGTGTCAGGGAACATCATAAGAGGCCTCAGTCTGGCAGTGTTTCGTGATATCTGCCCAAAGTTCAAGCCTCTGAATGCATGAATAGTGACAGAGATGCTGCCGACAGACAATCACAACTTTAACTGTGTGTGAGAGGGATGTGGGTATCGAAGTAGGAGGGGAGGAGATATGGGAGTAGTAGGGGGGGAATATGAGAGGAAGGGTAGTGGTATAGGGGGAGAAGGGGAGGGGGTATTGAAAGGATGAGGGTGGGAATATTGGGAGAGTGGTGGGGCTACAGGAGGAGCAGGGGTTAGTGTATGGGAGGAGGACTGGTAAGTGTGCAGGAGTAGAGGCGTAGGGAGAAAGGAAATACTATATAGAGGAAGAAAGGGGGGATTAGGGATGGAGGTATGGGACAGGGAACCAAAGTAAAATCGTACAAGGAAAGAAAGAATTAAAAAATATGTTGTGGACACAGGGGGTTCAGGGTAATACATTATCCCTGGGGTGAAGGAGTCATGTAAATAAAAACGGGTCGTCGGCAGAAAATAAGGAGCTGAATTTTAATAGAAAGGAGGGACAGTAGATCTTAAATATTAGCAAAATACGTGGGTCAGCAGCATTAAATAAAGGGATGAGATACTGTGGTGGAGGCTAGGATGGAAAGAGTAGGCTACTGTGTATAATGACAACCTCGCCCCCTCAAAAAAAAAGTGAATTGAATCATAACATGTATTTCGGACTATATTCTTGCTTTCTTCAATTGATTGCCGTATATTTAGCTTTGTTGTCTGCCCGAAACTGATGGGTTAAACACATCATCTAATAACTGGTGAGCGAGGTGGAGGGGAAGGCAGAGGCCAAGGATGATATGGGGGATAAAGTGGAGAGATATATGAAAGAGGAGTGTGTAAGTTGAAGGGAAGGCAACCAAATGGCAAAGAACAGGACGACATGGAGGCGATTTGTTTGTGGCTACAAATTACTGGATTAATGCGTATGGCTATAGATAAACAGACAATCGTGAACATTTCCTACGCTGAATAAAAAACTCTGAAACTATAAACAAAAAAAAATTGAAATCCCAGTAATGAGGGGGCTAAAAAAGATTATAATTCCGACTATCAAATTCTTATGTTTACCCCCAATCTTGTATGCGCCTTCCAGCAACCGAAGTGACGAACAAACTACAATATATGGCGCCATTTTCCAGGCTCAAGCAAGAGTTATGTCTGCCGTGAATTTTCCTCCTTCCTTTTGGCGTATTCTCGCCCCAAACTCGGCTTCCCAGACAACACTGCCGGGTATATATTTGTTTTATTAGATTACGCTTTTTTTCCAGCATGAGTTGTTGCCTCCCTGGACTCGAGAAAGTTAGGCCATAAAATTTTGTTTTTTGTTATACTTGAATTTGGGATTTCCTATCATCTGACAAAAGTCTTAGCCCCTCCAGCTCTACTGATGGCCAAGTGTAGTCAGGTTGGAAGGTGGATCTTACTAATAATCAAAGAGAGACTCATTACTGCCTAATAACTAAGGGTCATCTAATTTTATGAAACCACAACTTAGCATTGAAGGTGGGAATGTAGTTCATTTCCCCCAAGTAAAAACAAACAGATTAGAGTGAAGCGAAATTTTAACCACAATAAACTCAATTCCGCAGTCCTTTACTACGATTCCGTACTGTTAAGCCCTTGATCCCGATGCAGTCTTTAAGGTTATCCTCTCCCTCTCTCTCTCTCTCTCTCTCTCTGGTGGTTAATATGTAGCTGGTTCTAGATGTAAAATAAATAGTAAATAAGTAAACACAAATAAGTAAATAAATAATAAATATACCTAAATAAAGTTCAAGAGAAACCAGAATTTTGTGGAGAAACAGAGATAAAAAACCGGTACGTTAATTATCTGGCTCTTCTTCCACAAATCGCTAGGAAAATAGACCCACCATATTGAAGAAAGCAGCGAAAATCCAAAGGAACTTCTGTTTGAATTTGCGTCCTCCCCCCGTGTGTTTCCCCCGTCGTACAAATCACCCTCTTTTGCGAAAACACACGATTTTTGCCTCGCCCAAGGAATTTCGTGCCTGTTCATGAGCTGTTAAGGTGTCGTTGTGGCATGCAAATCGTCCACCTAAGCAGTTTCGCCCTTCCCTTCCCGTGTGACCTCTCTCAAAAAACGCGCATCATTAAAACTTCCGCCGCCATTTTGAAAGATTTGTCCGACCATTGCCGTTGTGGGATCCGGAGCCATAGTTAGAGAGGATCCTAGCCCACTTTTGCGATAAACACGCCTTCATAAGTGAAATAATATTGTGAAGAATTGCTTTTTGTCCTATTTTTCACTCTAATAGTCACTTTTTTGATTATGAAGAATTTGACAACTTTATGTGTGAAATTAAAGGTATGAATTAAAAGGCGAATTCATATCCAACTTAGGATTAAGAAAATTTATGAAAGACCCTAAGGCCGTATTTATAGAAGATTTTTAAATAAACCTGGGAAAGGATTCGTAACAGCTAACAGTTATAACAATATATATTTTTTTAATTTTGCCTTTTTAATATCCACTCTAATTTAGCTGTGAATGTTTGGTATTAAAACTGGAGGCAAACTTATAAAAAAACAAACTTATACACAACTTGAGCTCAGAAGAGTATACAAAGACGGTCCCTGTGTTCGTATTCACGAATTCTCTTGAACCTAAGTTGGAAATAAGATTCTTAATACTTCTCTCTTGACTCTCACAGCATCCAAGCACTTCACAAATCAAGCTAAAGTGAACATTTAAGTGCAAAAAAGTGACAAAAAACAATTCCAGTTTGGTTTGGGGGGTACAGAGTCTTGTTTATCAGGTGAGGTGGCTAAGATCTTTTATGAGGACGGTTTCTGGTTCTCCGCAAAGTTTTCTCATTAGAATCGCAAACTCAGGCCCCGAACACCCCATTCAGTTTCCTGCATCAACATCGCATCACAACCACGAATATTTGCTGACCTAGTTTACTCCTTTTGCTTCTAAGGGTTTGCAGGATCTTACTTACATTTGTTTTCCATATTCAGATGATGATGAATGGAATTAAATACTACTACTACTACTACTACCATTACTACTGCTATTACTACTACTGCTAATACCACTATCACTACTACTACTACTAACTCTTTAAGGGTTAACAAAAGAGGTAGACGCATCAGAACCTCCCCTCCTCAAATCTTAAGCCCATTATCATTTTCTGTCTGAATATCCTTTATGCAGTTGATAATATAAACAGATTTTCTTTTACCAGAAACATTAGTCTTTGAATAAGGTAACATATTTTACGGATTGTTTTGCTGCTGCCAAATGATTCCTTCAAGGTAGGTGATCCATTTAGCAAAGAAAGAGTCAGTGCCTCCCATCCACAGCAGCTGCCCAAAGCTAAACATAATCGTCACTGAGATATCAATATAATGAGACGTCAGCGTGATTTGTCTTTCTATCTGTCCACCTAAACAAATTTAATGCACAATATAGAAGTACATCCTTCTCCGAGCAAAGGCGATTCAGTATACCGTTATCTCTAAAGCATATATATATATATACATAAAAGCACGTGAAGTGATTCCACCCTATTGCACGAAACTAACTACATTTTGTGAACTCTGGGCGGGCAGCGAGGCGGCGTAATCTGTTTGTTAAAACCAGAGATTCCAGTTATTATCCCAACTTTGCCTGTGTATTAAGCATCCCTAAACGTATTCTTTTTTGGTCTAGAATTTGCAAGATAATTGTATGCAACAGCGATACTCAACGGGGAATATCCTTGAAACTTTGGCAGTCGCATTCTGAGTGGTGCAGAAGGCTTCCTAGCACCACTTCCTTAGGGATTTATTTTGCATATTATTTCTTAACCCCTTTCCAAGCAGTGACGTATTTTTACAGCTTATTCTTGCTACCACCAGATATTTTACTTAAGTTTGGAAAGAGCTTTCAT
Organism: Birgus latro; assembly: GCA_018397915.1. NCBI lineage: Eukaryota > Metazoa > Arthropoda > Malacostraca > Decapoda > Coenobitidae > Birgus > Birgus latro. The sequence continues at coordinate 2,535 of JAGKTI010027522.1, read as the reverse complement.
CCTGACCAGGTTAATGTAGTCTGAATTAAATCCTTATATTCTGAAAAGTTTCTTCCGAAGTCAGTAATGCCACCTGAAATAGCAAGAAAAAAAAAGGTCAGTGCGTCATCGGTGGGAAGTGATTTCTTTATTATTCAAAGGTGTAATATGCAATTTAAATCTTGTATGCTATCTTCTTTATGAGGACCTGACAAGATAATCGTCCAAAACAACAAAGGAAACACCGAAACAGTCTCGAAACTTTGAGCACGAAATCGTGGGTGTAGGAGAGGCGCCATGAGAGATGGGATCAAGTTTTCCCGAATGTGTTTCCTGACGAGTGTTTGAGTTACTTGATTAGACCCCTGACCCATTTCCCCCCCCCCCCCCTCTCTCTCTTTTAGGGGCAAGTGGAGGAGTTGAAGGGAGGAAAGAGAATTGGGAACGAATCCATTTCCTGGCCGGACCCAGAACTGGCAAACTTTATAATGCAAATCACGTATCATTACAATCCTTATCGTCACTTAGGAAGGGAGAGTGCCGATAGATAGACGGACGGAGCGATAAGCGACGCAGATTTATACCTTTCTCAGTGAGGGCTGACCGTGTGAAATTAATACCAATCTTCATTTGCAAACTTGAGGCGCATTTTTAAGTAGAGGTGACCAAAACAATGCTGCATGAAGCTATACCTCAAACAGATTTTTATCTTTACGCTTCTGACTCACTCTCAGATGAATAAAATCAAGTGACGTTAGATGGAACTGAGTACTAGGCTGTTTCGACCACGGCAGGGTGTATTGGTAACTGTTTTAAGTCTCTATAGCCTCCATAACCCCCTCACTGATGGATAGAATTGTTTGACGTTAGCTGAAAATAGAATAATGAAAATTTTAGCTGGACTGGACAAAGAGTGAGTTTGAAAAGTCAGATATCCTCCCGAGAATGAGATTTGTTACCACTTTGCTGTGCTTGAAGCCCCCACTCTTGAACGCGGGAGTTGGAAAAGGGAGAAGAAAATATCATCGAAAATTATAGTTACGTAAGAATGAAGTGGACAAAGTTTGGGCAAAAACAACTCAAAAAATCTCTCCCAAGAACTGGATTTTGTTTTTTTTTCTCTCTTTGTGCCTTTCTCCTTTCTGCGTAACAATGGAGGGATAGAGAGAGAGAGAGAGAGAGAGAGAGAGAGACTTCAATTATATAAGAACGAGCTGGTTAAAGTTTGGTTGAAACAGAGCAAATTCCACTGCCAGGGCCCAAGGTCAGACTTTAATACTGGCGGCCACTGAATATTGGGGCGCTTGTACTATGTCGAGCAAAAGTTGGCCCAGCAGCCCTTGCCACATTTCTCATTCCCCCTAAAACGTCAGAGAGCATCTTTCACTCTCACAGTCTTTTGTTGTATATTTCTTTCTGTATATCGCAAAGGTTTTTCATGTAGCAGTTTCTCTTGCCGCTGCCAGGAGAGTGATCTGGAGTGGCCGTTTGTCTGCCCTTGTCTGACTGTCTATCTGTCTATTGTCTGGCTGTCTGTCTATAGTCTGGCTGCCTGTCTATTGTCTGTTGTCTGGATGTGTGTCTCTTGACTTGCCTGGCTGTCTGTCTTGTCTGCTGTCTGGCTGTCTGTTATCTGTCGGCCAAGTTTGATCTCTGACCCCGATTTCTGAATTTGGTCGTTCATAATTTTAATATTTAATGATCCGGAAGTTCCCTGAAATATTTTGAGAACTTCTGACAACTTCTGTGCATGGCGGAGAGGGAGTTGGGATGGTGATGGTGCAAGGGGGGATGGGGGGTGAGGGGATGGTGATGGTGCAATGGGAGATGGGGGTGAGGGGATGGGTGGGGTGTGTGGGGAGGAGTGTTGATGGTAGAATGGAGGACTGGGGGAGGGAGAGAAGGGAAAGATCTCATGGAAAGGGGCATCTTCAGTTCATGAGTGACATTATGCTCAAGCAACACATTTTCCATGCCAAACATCGCTTAGTTCTTTCCCGACAATTTAGGTTCGATCATATTCCTGTATATAGACCGATATATAGACAGGCACAATGTTACATATACAGTTAAGTTGCCTGAATTTGGTCTGTATGTATTTCTGTCTGTCTCTTTATTTACCTGCCTGTTTCATATGTTTCTTTTTTTATATAATTGAGGAAATTAATATAAGCTTAGAAGTTAATGTTGTGTATTATTATTATTTGTATGTTTATTCGTTCATTTAGTTATTTATTTGCATTTTTATTCATTTAATCAATTGCCCGTCGTTAATTATGCATACATTCAACATATAAATCAGGTCTGCTCCTATAAGTCTGGTCCTTACCATGAGCCACTGAAAGGAACATCTTGCTTTAATATTTTCTCAGCCTCCCGAAAGCATCTTAAAAGAGAAGCCAGCCCCCCCCCCAAAAAAAAAGTCCCACTGAAGGCAGAATGCAAAAGTTTGGAAAATTACGCTTAGAAAATTGAGGGCGGGTGTACAGGAGATAGGAGGCTAAGTTTAGCAGTAAATTGAGAGAGAGAGAGAGAGAGAGAGAGAGAGAGAGAGAG
>JAGKTI010027521.1:0-13233 GCA_018397915.1 Birgus latro | reverse complement strand
AAGGACTAGCACAAGAGCCAAAGAGCACCGACCGGAAACAGTAGGTTTTCAATGGACTATCCTCAATTTGAGGGTCTTGAGGCCAGAGGAATTTTGTAAATTTCCTATCCTCCTCCCTCAATCCTATTCTGAGAAAGGCCTTACTAATGTCTGCTGTAAAAGCATAAGGTTTCTCTCTAAATCTTAGTAATACATTCCCTAACTTTTCTGTTAGTGTAGGTCCACAGTATAGGCAATCATTTAAGCTGGCTGACCCCTTGGACGCTTTACTACTACAATTGAAAACTATCCTTATGGGAGTTGTTACTGAATCTTTGCTTACAGCATGATGTGGTAGATAATGTCCCTCTTTATGGTTAACAGGGACTTCAATTTCTTCAATAAATTTATTCTTCATTTGATCCTTTATAATATTATCATATATGGTTAAATGTTCTGGATTGTTTCTCAACTTCCTTAGAAGAGAATTTAACTGAGCTTTAGCTGCTTGGAAATTTGTAGGTAATTCCAAATGGTTTAGTTTCCATGGTAATCCTACCCAATACTGTCCATCCTTAAATTCCATAGACTGATTATACAAATCCAAAGTTATTTTATCTTCAGGGGTTGGATCTTCAGTGTGTATTCCTACACTGTCTAGGTCCCAAAGTTTGTGTACAGGTTCAATTTTTTCATCCAACAAGTCATTTATCTGAGTAGGTTCTAATTCTGCACCTATTCTAGCTACCATCAATGACTGTGTGGGGGTAACAAAGACTGAATCTACTAATTTGGCCTCTCCTTTGTCTTTCTTAGGAAAAGGCAACTGACCCATAATAAGGTTACCTCCTGGACTCTTGAACAACTGTACTTTCTTCTTCTTAAAGGTCCTGTGTAAGAATCTTCCACAGTAATCTGATCCAATTATCATTTTTATGGGACCCACAGTATCTGATTTGACATTATGTTTTGCCAATCTTATCCCTGAGCTCTGCAAATTATCAGAGGTTTCCTTTAGCCCCTTTATATAAATACTGGTTTCCATCTTATCCAGTACAGCTGCTGTTATACGACATTTATATCTGCCAAGTTGTATTAAGGGTCTAACTAAATCAAAGGACTGTGCTTCTTTAGTAGTTAAAAACCCTGTAATGGCTAGATTTACTTTGCCGACAATAGGTAACTTTAATTTATCTACAATGTCTGCAGAAATGAAGGTTTTCTGTGCACCCGTATCAAAAAGAGTACATACTAATATGTTCCTATTTTCACTCATTACCTTTACATCAGCAATTGGAACTGCAGCTGGCATCGTTACTGGAGTATTTGCTTCCGCAACTGTCATATTGACACTTGCAGTTTTAGGAACCTCATGTTTCATCATCCTTGGACACAAAGCACTGTGATGATTGTCCTTTTTACATTTGAAACAAAGATTTAGTTTAATTTTACAGTCAGCGGAACCATGTTCGGTGTTCATACAAATCATACAACATCCCAATTCCTGAAGCCTCACTATTCTAGAAGCATAATCAGGATACTGTTGGCAAGATACGCTGGAATGTTGTTCACCACAAAACACACAAACCTTCTTGTCCTTTACCATGAAAATTTGTACCTTCTTACTTTCATCAGCTTGTCTATCCCCTGTCTTTATTAATTTATCCTCAGACTTTAAAGAGCTAAGAAAAGTACCTATCTCTTCCTTAGGTACAGCCTTACCTATTCTTGGCTTGGCTTTCCCAGCCAGTTGGTTAGTGGTTCTTTTCCTTATTTCAGCCTTTGATTTATTTTCAGCAGGCTTTACTGTTCCTTGCAAGTGTTTACAGAGTTGCATCAAGCCTTTCTCAATCTCCTCACAGGAGAAATTATCCTTCTGGTACCTGCCATACAGAGCGTCCTTAGTTCTTGGTAGAAGTTTTAAGGACACAATTCTGGAAAGTACCCAGTCTGCTGCCTTAACATCTTCGTAAGTACCTAAGGCCTTTAAATTACAACCTATCGCAATCCGAAAACTTTGCAAGGACTCAAAATCATGTTTAGGAATGGGTAGTTCAATCAGAGCCTTTAATAATTGGGTAATGGCCTGCTCCTTATCTTCATAATTCTGCTTAAGGATAGCCAAAGCTGCCTCATAATTGCTTTCCTCCACAGGTAATTCCTTTATCAGTTTGTAAGGCGTCCCTTTGACCTGTCCTAACAGATATGCGAGCTTGCTCACATTAGGGAGATCTGTTCTGTCATGGACTAAGTATTTAAACTGATCCCAAAAGGATTTCCAATTCTGCTCCCCATCAAACTCTGGAAGCGCAATTTGCGGTAATGCAGCTTTACTTGATTGTTCCACAGCTTTTGTTCCGTTGATAATACTGGCTAATTTAAATTCAACCAGCTTCACTAATGATAAATATTCCTCCAATTTACCTTCAAATTTGGAGGTTTCTGCTTCCAAAAGATCTTTATCATCAGCTTGTACGATGGCTGCTTCCAAGTTAGTATAACTTTCCTCGTACTTGGCCCATCTTTCTTTTAATTGGTTCAATGGACTACTTATTTTCTCCTTAATTGGAGGTGTTTCCTCTAATGACTGTTTACAGTCCAGTATAGCTCTCGTTACCCATCCTGCCTTACCACTAACTGACTTTTGCAACAAGGATATAGACATTGTTACTGATTTCTAAGTTAAGGGAGTACAACCCTTTTTTTTTCGTTTTTAATTTTACAACCCAGATTTACTGAACTCCGTTATTTATCATTTTAAATTTTGAGGGGTGTGGGAATAGGGTTTATGGCCTTAAACCTATCTCCCTGGGTTATTAAACCTCGGGGGTGATTTTGTTCTTCCCACACTCCGGTTCCAAAATAATCACAATTCTCAGGAGATCAGTAATAATTAACATTTTAAATTTTAAGGAGTGTAGGGATTTGCCTTATGGCTCTATACCTATCTCCCTGGGCTATTAAACCTCTGGGGCAGGCATTATCTCCACACTCATTACAGCATAGGACCGCCCAAGGCCTGCAAAGCATAGAACCTTTCCTTCTTATGCTCTATGTAATTTATGAATTTTTGCAGAACCGCTTCTCTGCCTTTATGATTCCAATGGATGCCATCTGTTTTTTGGTAGGCTTGGAAAGGCTTGGCATTGAAATGAATGAAATCCTGCCCTTTCCTAATCCTCTGCAACTTCCGGTTTATGGCCCTACTCATGAATCTGTAGGTACCATAGCAAACAGATGCGCCATATGGTAGGTTCCTAGGCTCAAGAAGGGTTATTGCTACTGCAGATTTACACGACCCTTCAATGGCTCCTACCACTGCAAGTATATTTTCCACAATTTCATTAACATCTGAATCTTCACTGATGTCATTTCCTCCCAAAAAAAGAATAGTACGATCATGCTCCCATTCTAATACGGCGTTCAGCCGCTCATCCTCAGAAAAGGAACTTGCCCTTCCCCCAGGAGCTCTGTATATACGTATTTCCACGTATTCTACTTCCACGTGACGTGGCAATAAGCTGTGCCCTACGAAAGCTACCTTAAAATCGCTCAACGCCTCTGCACACATCTATCCTCACTCGGGGCACCAAAATGTGAGAAAAAAAACGAGCGTCCTAGATACTCCTCACTGTAAGTTATCTAAGTTTAACAGAGGTAAATTTGCATAAGTCTCGTGAGTAAATCAGGCAATTAAATCCCCTAACTCACCTACAAACACCTCTCATATACTAGCCAGTTCCCTAAGATTTGGCCAAATCAACAAGGTCACTTAGCTACGTATTGAGTCGAACAACAAGATGACGACGGGCGTGCTGTTTCGGTCTTTCCTGGGCAATCAGGCGTCCTTGGGGGTGTATTTACAATACAGGAGTTTAGCGCAGCTATTGACGGAGTGAAATCTACTCAAGGAGTGTGCAAGATGGCGAGCTTCTAGTCCCTCATAGGATAGAAGAGTTGCCAACTACTGCTTAATTACAAGTCAAATACAGCTAACTTACTCCGTAAAATATACAAGGTGAATCTAACTTAATCTAATCTTAGTTTTAATTAAACTAAACGAAATATTCCCCTTTTCTACAGATAGATATACTGTATTTACATTAAAACTGGCCTCCCATTTGATCGTGGGCTTTTTCATCCTTACCACGCAGGCGCAGTTTAGGTCAATGGAAAATTCTCCAGTTTATGTATGTACATAGTTGTCTACCAATGTTAAACGCAGTAGCATTTAATTTATTAATAATAAGAATTAACAGAACGTAATCTCTGGGTTTTTAAACCTCTCAAGTACGTTTTCCTCTGCTCTTTAACAATCGACAACTAAAGTAAAAAGCACAACAGCTCGGGGGAAAAATATTTCCCACATTGCCTATCTATTCTGTCATAAGCTTTCTCCAAGTCCATGAGGGCAGCATACACTTTCTTTCTCTTATACTTCTCCACTAAACATCTTAGAACAAATATCTGATCTGCACACCCTTTTCCCTTCCTAAATCCCCCTTGTTCTTCTCCAGCTAACTCCTCTGTTATATGCCTAATCCTATCAGTAAGTATTCTACTATATATTTTTCCATTCACAAAAAAAATCATATGTAGTAATTTGAGTACCAAAAGTTAGATCAGGTAGTGTCACCAAATGAGGAGAGAGACCTGTAGGTATATATATTTTTTTCTCCCCTGGAAAACAATTCACATCATCCTAAAAGGATTTCCTGGATACCTTCACTTTCTACCATGAAGTCTAAGAACAAGTTTGGAACCCATCTAAACTGGTAGTTATTTCACATTGCTTGCTGCTTACCATCAAGAACAAGTAGAAAGGGTAGTTTCTGTGGGGTGTGAAGATACGTTAGAGAACAATATGTTGTCTTACTACTGCTGGCAGCACAGTCAGTCCTTCAATATATTCAGATTGAGTATGTTGCTGTTCATCCCCTGGAGAGCAAGATGTTATTTCAGTAAGCCCAAGAGTTGTGCAACCCTTTCTTTTCTGACTCTCACAGTTTCCAATTCACCTAAGCTGGTAGAACATTATACTAGACCTTCACTGTATCAAACCTTGAAATATGAAACTTGCATTATTCCTCTTCTTGTTTTTGTGGTCTTGTGTTCATTTGGATATGAACCAAATGAACTGCTGGCTGTTGCTGTCCTGTAGTGTACCAACTTCATTGTGGTGGATAGGAGAGAATATAGGGACATGCACACAATAGTGCAGTGGAGCTGCTCAGTTAAATCAGTGATACTGTGTTAAGGCATCCCAGCCAACTAGTTTACTGTATTTATACAGTACTGTAATCACTCGATTATCTGTACAGTCCATATCCATTCCTTAGGCCTTGGCTATATTATAACCGTAATTGGATTTATTTGTCCATAACTGTTCATTAAAGCTCTGCCTATGGCAGCTGTCCAAAAAAGTTCATTCCTTGGCTCACCAGCTTCAGTTTCCATGTGTGGGTAATAGAAACTAACCCTCAAGGTGAGCGAGAACGGCTATACGGTCCCCTAATGATGGTCTAAATCACCCGGCCACCCCAATCAATGGAAACATCCTGGCTGCACGTGAGGGAAATGGACATAAACCACTAGGTGAGCGAGAATGGCTGTACGGGTCCCTACTGAACGGTGGAAATCCCCCGGCCACCCTCTTCACTGGTAGCATTCCAGAGGTGCACGAGGAAGACAGAGCATAATCCACATGGTGAGGGAGAATGGCTGTACGGGTCCCTGCGGTAAGGTTGAAATCCCTCCAACCGCCTCGATTAGTTGGAAACTCTTGGCCACGCATGGCCATCCGTCCCCTTACCGAATGGTCAAAGTTGCATCGCCCTCTGGATTACTCGGCCACTTCTTAGGCCTATGATGTACAGGGACCCAGTGTTTCTGCCACGTTGCGACATTTGCCTGGGCGAGTGAAAAGGACCTTTGCGCTCATAGGTCAGTGTGCCGCTTTTTGCTTGCATGCTCATTGTCAAGTGTGGGTAGAAACATGGCAGTGTCACACACTCCCAAGCGCTACCGCACCTCAGTTCCTGCCTTTGTCCCTCTGCATGTAGATGTGCTTGGCTGAGGTTAAACAATGGCAGCTTCCATTGCAGCATTTTTGATGGTGCCCTACCTTCTGCAGGCCTTAATTCTCATCCGTGGTGTTCTGTGTCTGTGATGATGGCCTCACCACCACCCAAGAAACACAAGGGGAGGGTTTTGACTCTGGAGAAGAAACGTGAAATATTGGCCAAGGCTGGTGCCGGCTGGCCAGCTTCACGCATTCCCCATGAATTTAACTTGCCCTGCTCAGCCTTGTCTGATGTTAAGAAATCGTGGGAGAAGCTGTGTCAGTACGGAGAGGACTACAGCGATACCACTAGAAAAGGCGACCAGAAGGTGATGTCCCAGCCCTACTATGCCTTTATCGAACAGTTGACTTTGGTTTGGTTCCGCCAGCAACGGAGTGCCGGCCAACCATGGGACAGAGCTGAAGGCTGCCGCTGAGAAGTTTGCACACCTGCACAACAAGCATGACTTCAAGGTATCAGAGGGTTGGCTCTTCCATTTCAAACTTCGACATGGTCTCACTGGCCATAAGGCACATGATGAGGCTTTGGATGTGGCAGTGGAGGATGTTGAGCCATTTCACCAGAAAGTGCAGCACCTGATCAAGAAGGAGGGTCTTGCTCTTGGTCAGGTATACAGTGCTGATACCCGGGCAGAAGAGACAGAGAAGGCTGTGCCTGGTCGGAAGTTGTCCAAACAATGTGTCTTGATGTTGTGCTATGCCAGTGCTAACGGGATGCACCGCCTCAAACCCCAAATAGTTGGATGTGCAAAACAGCCACGATGTCTCCGTGGGTTGATGGATAGTCTGCCTGTTGTGTGGTACCATTCTGTGAAGGCTTGGTTTACTGCAAAGGTCTTCAGAGATTGGTTCCACAGACACTTTGTCAAGGAGGTTATCTGGTATCAGATGAAGGACACTGGAATCCCTCGCAGCCAGGTGAAGGCTTTCCTGATCCTCAACAGTATCCCTGTGCATCCGTTGGAGAAGGATTTGGTTGCTGATGAAGGCAGATTAGGTGCCTGTTTCTGCCACCTAATACGACTGCTCTCATTCAACCAATGGACCAGGGTGTTATCGTGGCAGCCAAGAGACTGTACCACTGGAGGTACTTTGACAAGGGGTTGGTGGTGCTTGAGGACAAGGAAGGGGTTGACATACATGGGAAGCAGACCTTGGAGACTCTGTGGCTTTACAACATCAAGTCTTCAATTTTCAGCTGGGCCAATGCTTGGAAGGAAGCTTCCATCAGTAGCTTGGAAAGTGGTTGGTTTCGTCTCATGCAAGGCTGTGCATGACTTTGAAGGATTTGACGTGGATAATTTCCACTACGAAACGCAGGCGAGGATGTGGACATCGATGGCAGTGATCCAGGTTATCAGACGTTTTCTGATGAGGAGGTTGCTGCTGCTGTTTCTGGGGGACCAACAGAGGAAAGTGACAAGGACGAAGACCCTGACTCTGGCCACCCTGCCACTCCAGGACTCCCTCATCTTGGTGTGCTGCGGGCCGGCATTGAGCAGGTGCTCAAGTATACCGAGTACCTCAAGTGCGACAGAGAGTTGCTGCCATTCAGGTTGACCATGGATCTGCGGGCAGTCAGGGACGCTGTTTCCTCCGACAAAATTACCGCACCTATTGTCAGAAGATTGATTCCTTCAAGCCTGCCACCCCCTCGAGTGCCAGCCCCTTCTCCCCACCACGACCACCACCACCTGCTTGATCCCAGTCATCACTCTCAGACCCAAAACTGAGCACATTGACAGCCGTTTAGTCGCTGTTAGACCTGAGCTTGTAGCTGTCTTCAGAGAGTCCTGAGATGGGTAGGGCTTCGTTGCCTTGCCGCACATCCCTGCTCATCGCTCGGCTTCAGCAGGTGGAGGACGAGGAGTTCTTTGACCTTTGCTAGGTTGCTCTGTTAGCCACTAGACCACATGGGATACCTGCACACCTGCAGAATCTGGCGGGTTACAATGCCTGCCTGCCATTCACTGGGTGGTAAGTGTGCTGCATTGTTTATTCCAGTGTGTTTTGATGTCTGAAAATAGCCAGAAGACTGCACAACACTGCTAAGGTTAGGAGGGATACTGTGCATTTTGGTATTTTTTTATTTATTTTTTGTTTATGCATTGTTTACTTAGTGTTTTGGATTACATTGCACATTGCAATGACTGTTTTCATGTCTAAAAACAGCCAAAAGACTGCAGAAGACTACAAAATTAGGAGGGGTTTTGTACACATTTGTATATATATATTTTTTAATAGAATTATATTGCATATTGCAGTGTGTGTTTTGATGGCTAAAAAACAACCGAAAGACTGCAGAGCACTGCCAAAATTAGGAGGGGTATAGTACACATTGGTCTGGTTTTGCATATTTTTTTTTTGGGGGGGGGCAGCACTCACCATCTCACTGGATGTAGTGCTGCTTTTGATTTACTGCCCTTTCCTCTCTTCCTTCCTTCTTTCCTTCATTCTTTCCTCTCTCTTCTGCCTGCTGGTGACTTTACACTCCCTCTTCTGTCTTCTTCATTCTTTTCTCTTTCTTCTACCTGTGGGTGACTGTACACTGAATGACAGGTCAAATGGTTCTCCGTACGTCAGGAAACCATTTATTATGCTGGGTGGTAACCATATAACCAGATTATGGTGCCTGGTGGTTAAGTGGGTAATTAAAGTGCTCCAGTTGGATTGAGCCAGTGCAGGTTTATATCCAAGAGGTAGTTTGGGTTTATTGCTCACATAATTCCACTCAGGAATGAGTGAGGCTGGTCACTCTCATCTCAAATGTCAGGACCAACTTGCCTAGCTCTGGGCTGCTACGCTCCTCGTGGGGCAACACAGTACCCTATTATGTGATGATTTTTTTTTAATGCATTGTTTTCTTAGTGTTTAGGATGACACTGCATATTGCAATGCATGTTTTGATGTCTAAAACAGCTGAAAGACTGTAGAACACTGCCTAAATTAGGAGGGGTACATATATAGGTTAGGTATGGATATAGGTAGGGTGTGGGTACAGTAGAGGACATTGCTCCGTATCTGGTCATGCCTTTGGCTCTGTTATTATAGATAATTTAAGGATTATTGTATATATTTTTGAGTATTTACTTTTCTGTTACTGCACTTAGTTATAAAACTCATCTATTTACCTCTTTCCATTCATCAGCGTGTCAGATTGAATTACCTTTCCTTTAAATTTAAACTTGTAGGCACTTATTTATTAATTAATTAATTTATATATTTATTTATTTTTTAGTATCTAAACTGGGCAGATGTTTGTCCTGTATTGGATTTTTTCTTTGGACCCTACCGCACCCCATTCATAGGTGGTAAAAAGAGATATAGAGGTTGAGATAATGAAATTCAGCCCTTGGGCACTACAGTTTACATTGTGTACTTGTGAAGACACATGTAGATGTAAACATTAATATAGATACAGGAAAGATGTAAACATAGAAACAGTCTTGTAGCAACTTGAGCCAAGGACTGGAGGAGGTGGATCAGTGAAGCCATATCTAAAGCAAGCTAAGGCAAACCTGACTATAACTGATTAAATAAAAAAGATAAACATATCTCTTGTGTAGGGACATGCATAGTATGCTCTTTATCTCCAATGAGCTTAAACATTTGGAACTGAAGCCTTTGTTCAGCTTAGGAGAGAGGTATCAGACTGGAACAGTTAGACAGAGCATTAATAAAACCCCTCACTACTACAAATCATTCTCAGGGTTAATAAATAGAACATGAAGATGTTGCTTTTGTTGTGGACCCAGGCTCATCTGAAAGTGAACCTAGTGGACTGCCGGATGAAGTTGCAATTTTTGTCCAGTTTGCAGTCCTTTGGAGGGATAGGGAAGTAGTTGAATGTTTCTGTGAAGAAGCACTGGAGCAGAGTTATTATAACAGTAAGAGTTATGATGCAGACATTCCTCTCCAGCACCTTTAAACAGACATGAATAGCTTACCAGAGAACACTGAGGTGGAATAATCAAATTGGTTTCGAAGAAATGCTACAAGGCCTCAAGGGCTCACAAGACTACACCTTTGGTTTTCAAAACACTAATTGTTATCCTTAATTTTTTCAGGTGGTGTGACATGGAGAGAGGGCAGGTGGATGGAGAATTGGAGACAGTTTGTTCGTAGCTGCTGCTTTGATGAAAATCTGTCTGACTGTATGGTAGCTTGATAGTTCATTTACTATATATAGTATATTTTACAAATAATAGTGTTATTATAATTATTGCCTTTATTTATTAGTAAGAGAGAGTAAGGAGAGTGGATGAGGAATTTGGAAGGAATTTGAGTGTAAAGTGGAGTGAATGTAAGTAAATGTTCTGGAAGGAGGTAAAGAGAGCTAGACAGGGTGCCAAAGTTAGCTGGGGTGTGAAAGATAAAAATGGTAGATTACTAGTGAAGGGAGAAAAAGTAAACAGGTGGAGAGAACACTTTAATGAATTGTTGAACATGAGAATGAAAGTAGTGCAAGTATAAGTGGCTGGGGAATGGCTGGGAGGAGGAGGGATGTGGGAAGAGAGGAAGAAATCAGTAGGATGGAAGTGGTGGAAGCAGTGAAGAAAGTTAAAATGGGGAAAGTCCCAGGAATTGATGGAGTGTGTGGTGAAATGCTGAAGCATGGGGGAGAGATAGTAATAGAATGGATGTGGAAGGTGTGCAGATTGGCCTGGGAGGAAGGTAGAGTCCCGGAGGATTGGAAGTCAGGTATAATTATTCCCCTGTACAAAGGAAAAGGGGAAAAAGAAGTGTGTGGTAATCATAGGGGCATTTGCCTTCTTAGTATAATAGGAAAAGTATATGGTAAGATACTTATTGACAGAGGTAGGGAAATAACAGAGGAATTAGAGAACAGGGAGGTTTTAGGAAGGGAGGAGGTTGTGTAGATCAGATATTCATTCTTAGATCTTTAGTGGAAAGTTTCTAGAGAAGGGCAAGAAATTGTATGCAGCCTTCATGGATATGGCGAAAGCAAATGACAGGGTGGATAGACACGGATTGTGGAAAGTATTAAGAATATATGGAGTAGATGGGAAATTGTTGCAGGCTATGAAGAGTATGTATGAGGGTGCTAAGACTGCAGTGCGTGTGGATGGTGAACTGAGTGAATTTTTCCATTTGAAGGCTGGATTGAAACAAGGATCTGTCATGTCTCCATGATTGTTCAATCTGTATATGGATGGGGTTATAAAAGAGATATAAGGTAGGGCAGTTGATGTTGGAGTGGCCCTAGTGAGAGAGGGTAGTGTTTGGAAACTCTGTGTACTTTTATTTGCAGATGATACTGTGTTGTTCAGTGAAGACTAGGGGTAGCTGCAAGGCTTGGTAGATGAGTCTAGGAGAGTGTGTAAGGTGAATGTAGGGAAGAGTAAAGTGATGGTCTTTGAGAGAAGTGAAGTCAGTGAATGTACAGTGAGATTGGATGGGGAGGATATGGAGAATGTGAGTGCATTTAGTAACTGGGTAGTGTGATGAGTAAGGATGGAAGTTTATAGGGTGAAGTGCTTGAAAGGGTGCAGCAGGGAAGAAAATTTGCTGGTTCCTTGAAAGCAGTGATAAGAAACAAGGAAGTGAGCATGGAAGTGAAAAATCTGCTACATGACAGTATTGTGATACCAACTCTAACATATGGAAGTGAAGCTTGGACCCTGTTGGAGGGACAGAAATGAAGATTGAGAGCAGTGGAAATGAGTTATTTGAGAGGAGCACGTGGGGTCACATGGAGAGACAGACTGACAAATGAGGAATTGAAGGACCGTTGTGATGTGGATGTGGATGTGATAGGAGCGTTAGGAGAAATACAGTGAGGTGGTTTGGCCATGTGGAGAGGATGGAGAGTGAGAGACTGATGAGGAGAGTGTATGTGAGTGAGGTGGAGGGGGGGAGAGGGAGGGGGAGGCCAAGGATGAGATGGAGGGATGGAGTGGAGAGGTATATGAGAGAGGGGGGGTGCGAGCTGGGAGTTGGGCAGTGAAATGGCGGGGGACAGAGCGACATGGAGGCGATTTGTTTGTGGCCACCCCTTATGGGATTAAGGCGTCTGGTAATAGATAGATTCATTGTTATTATTATTATTATTATTCAGTGTTAGGTAGATGAAAGTCATCATTAAAAAGAAGTTGGTTATTGAAGTTCCATTGCTGCTCATAAATTTATTAGCTGCCAGTTCACAGTACTGATAGTTGTGTGCAAAATGGTTGTCTTTCATTATAAAGTAACATTTTTGTGCCTCCTTATTTATTGCTGAATCCTCAGCATGGTTTACTGAATTTTTGTATTAAAATTGCCATGCCAGTGATTAAGTTAATTAGCTATTTCTTATTTTACAGACATGATTTTTGTAAAAATTAACTGTAATTTAAACTCGGCCATTATGAATACTGTATTAGCTGTTATTATTTTGTTGTGATCCAACCTCATCCAGATATGAACTAAATGGCCTGTGGGCTGAAATTTTCCTTCTGCAGCACACCATTCCTTGTTGGGAAAATAGGGAGTAGTTGAAGATTTATAAAGCTAGGTAGTAGAGCTGCCAGGTTATGTAATTGCCAGCATGTGAGGGTATACTTCTTCAGCACTGATTTTGTAAACTAAAAAGATCTATGATGTAACTCTTCCATAGTAAAAGGGTTATCTTATGTTCAGACCGTAGCACTAAGGCATATTATTGGATTTCAGAGAGTGTCCTCATGTTCCAAATGAAAAAGAAGAGGCACCACAAGTGCCAACCACCACCACTGTCAAAACCACCACCACCACCACCACACCCACCACAACTACCTCCACCTCCACAACCAACACCATCCCCACCACCAGTGCCCCTGCTGCTTTTTGTGGGCTTCTGTGAGTAACAAGATATTTTTTCATTAATTGTTGCATTAGTATAAAAATGGTTCTGCAAGTGCTATCCATCCCATCTGGGCTTATGGCTTTTGGTTCTGTGTATACTCATTTCATTTTAACCTGACCTAAGATTACTATTTTGCTATCGGGAATGCTTAGGGTTAAGGAATTTGGCTACAGACTGCTGTTGATTGAGAAATTTTGACAAAGGATTGTAAATCTGTGATTTGGGCTGCATTCAGTTAAACTGTTGTTGAGGCCCTTGGATATGAACCCACTAAACTGCAGGCTGAAATATCCATTCTCTTGCTGTCCAAACTCCTCCTCATGGGATA
>JAGKTI010027520.1:0-13233 GCA_018397915.1 Birgus latro | reverse complement strand
AGCTGATGTATTTTCTGCCATCACTGGCCTCAATATTAACAAGGCATATGGGCCTGATGGAGTCCCTCCTGTTGTCCTCAAAAACTGTGCTTCTGTGCTTACACCCTGCCTAGGTAAACTCTTTCGCCTTTGTCTCTCAACTTGTACCTTTCCTTCTTGCTGGAAGTTTGCTCTCATTCAGCCAGTCCCAAAGAAGGGTGACCATTCCCAACCCTCTAACTATCGTCCAATTGCTTTAACATCCTGTGTATCAAAAGTTTTTGAATCAGTTCTTAACAGAAAAATTTTAAAGCATCTTTCCTGTCACAACCTTCTTTCTGATCGTCAGTATGGGTTCCATCAGGGACGCTCCACTGGCGATCTTCTCACCTACCTTTCAGACTCCTGGTCATCCTCCTTTCGGGACTTTGGCGAAAGCTTTGCCATTGCTTTTGACATCTCGAAGGCTTTCGATCGAGTCTGGCATAAATCTTTGATTTCCAAACTGCCCTCTTACGGTTTCTATCCTTCTATCCGTGCCTTCATCTCTACCTTCCTTTCTGGTCGTTCTATAGCTGCTGTTGTAGACGGCCATCATTCTTCTCCTAGACCTATCAACAGTGATGTTCCTCAGGGCTCTGTCCTATCACCAACTCTCTTTCTTTTATTCATCAATGACCTTCTAAGCTGTACATCTAACCCTATCCACTCATATGCTGATGATTCCACCCTTCACTTTTCCATTTGATTTCCGCAACGTCCATCTCAGCAGTTACTTCAGCAAACAAGGGATGAGGCTATGGCACACCTAATGTCTGACTTGGCTCATATCTCTGATTGGGGTAAAAATAATCTTGTTATTTTTAATGCATCAAAAACTCAGTTCTTACACTTATCAATCCGACAAAATCTTCCTCAGGATTACCCACTAATGTTTAATAATGTCCAGCTCAGTCCTGCGTCATCCTTGAACATGCTAGGGGTTTCATTCTCTCGGGATATGTCTTGGAAAGAACATATTACATCTCTTGTGAAATCTGCTTCCAAGAGATTAGGTGTGCTGGGCCGACTCCGAGCTTTCTTTACCCCTGCACAGATGGTGACCTTGTACACGGGTTTTATTCGCCCGTGTATGGAGTACAACTCTCATGTGTGGGGAGGCTCCCCACATGCAGCTCTTCTCAATAGGGTGGAGGCAAAGGCTTTTCGTCTCATTAACTCTCCTCCTCTTACTGATTCCCTTCAACCTTTGTCTCTTCGCCGCACTGTTGCTTCTTTATCTCTCTTCTATCGCTACTTCAGTGGTCACTGTTCCTCTGAACTGTCTGCTTGCATCCCTCCACCTCTACGACGGGCACGTAGTACCCGTCTAGCAACAAACTCTCATCCCTTTTCTGTCCAACTCTCTAACGCAAGAGTTAACCGTTACTCCCAGTCCTTCATTTATGCAACTGGTCAACTCTGGAACTGTCTCCCTCTTTCTGTATTCCCTGCTTCCTATGATCTCCAATCTTTCAAACGTAGTGTGTCCAGGCATCTCGAAATGAATGGATCTTGAATTTGGCTCTCTTTTGTATTGTTTTTGCTTTTTCTTGGAAGGAACAGTATGCGGGCCCATGGCCCTT
Source organism: Birgus latro (assembly GCA_018397915.1). NCBI lineage: Eukaryota > Metazoa > Arthropoda > Malacostraca > Decapoda > Coenobitidae > Birgus > Birgus latro. The sequence continues at coordinate 11,629 of JAGKTI010027520.1, read as the reverse complement.
GGTTCCTTCTTCCTTGCATTAAAAAAAAAAAAAAAAAAAGTTAGTGAACTGTGGACTGCGCATGGTGCTTGCGCAAGGTCCTTTTTCGTTTGTGCTGCCCACCGTCGCTGTGTATGTTAGTTATGTTGGAAAAGGTAACCTAGATTCCAGAATGCTCTAGAACAGGGGTCAGCAACCGTAGGCACACGTGCCAGACTTGGCACGCGAAATGCTATACTGTGGCACGCGAAGTGCTATACTGTGGCACTCGACGTGATCCTGAGTAATAAAGAAAATATTGAAAATGCAAAGAGAGAGAGAGAGAGGTGGGCAGTATATACCCTTGCATAGCAGTGTCAGGTGGTTAAGCTGTGGGAAGGTTTTGGAGAGATTTGTGGAGTGCTTTGATGAAATTAAGATCTTTTTAATGGAAAAAGGCCAAGCCTATCCTGACCTGAAGAACAGAGACTGGATTGTAAAACTTATGTCTCTCAGATATCACCTCACATCTCGACAACCTCAATCTTCGCTTCCAAGGAGCAGGACAGACTTTACAGCATTTGTATGATACACAGAAGGCATTTGTGGCAAAGCTTGCTATTTTTTCATTGGATATTAAAAATGGATTTTTCCGTTACTTCAAAAACTTGAAGAGCTTATCTGCAACTCATCCTGTCAACACTGCTGATATTCAAGTATGCATGCAGGGATTAAAGTCCGAGTTCTCAGTCAGATTTCAAGACATACAACACACTGGCCCAGTGTTTTCATTTTTGATCAGACCAGACAACTTTAAAAATAGCAACTTGAAAGTGCCTCTGTTCCAGTGGATGGAAACTGAGGAGTTGGAATTGCAGCTGATTGATTTTCAGGCCTCCTCTTTATGGTCAGCTAAATTCAAGGAGCTTTGAGAAACACTGGAAACAACTGTGGAATCGTGGAGCCTCCATTCTAAGCTGTTGGGCATCACTGCCTAATAAATTCAACTGCATGAAGAAAGTTGCTTTTGCATTAGAATCAGCCTTTAGATCTACGTATCAGTGTGAGCAGGTGTTTCCACACCTGAAGCACATCCTTAACCCGCATCACAGCAAGTTTACAACGGATCATTTTGAAGGCTGTGTGAAGCTCAAGATATCAAAATATTCACTCGAAATATCAACTCTGGCTAAGGGGAAGCAGAGGCAAGGATCACATTAAGGAGGTTAGTAGATATATTAATAATTTATTCTAAATATTCGTTTAGCAGTGTTTGCTGTATCACCAAAAGTCATACCTACCTATTCAGTTATTCATTTTGCATACAAATCTGTACTATACACAACAATAAGATGTTTGCATGTATATTATGTATGTTCTGTTCATGATGTATTTTAGTAATTAAGGTCGCTACGTTGTTGCTACAGTGTTAAAAAATCTTACCTGGAACACAGAGTGGCAAAAAAATTGGCATTAATTATAATTTGGCACACTATGTTCAAAAGGTTGCCGACCCCTGCTCTAGAATATTGGAATAGTTGCCAGGCAATATTGGAAAATTCAGACAAAGTATGGTAAAAGTCCGGGGAATGGTATGTGGGGCCGTACTTATGGGGTTCCCGGACTGATCTCCCCCCCCTTGTAGTCTGGGATTTGGAGGGTCAAGTGTGTATTTAAGGAAGATGAATTTCAGTGCTGCACAGTCCTTACAGCTAGATGGGACTGTTTTGGGCTTCTCTTTTAGTTGTTGTCCGGGGAGGGGCACCAACCCTCTGCCAACCCACTTGCTGTCACGTAGGGAACACATGTTGGTTAGTTATAAGGTTACCACCCAGCGTTGTAAATGATTTCCTGGTTTACAGGAAACCATTTGGCTTGCCACTAAATGCAGAGCTACCAAAAAAATGCAGAGCTACCCACATTAAGTGGGTGATATGAAGCATTGGGAGAAATGCATTGAGGTGGTTTTGCCATGTGGAGAGGATGGAGAGCAAAAGACTGATGAGGAGAGTGTATGTGAGTGAGGTGGAGGGGAGGAGAGGGAGGGGAGGCAAGGGAGGGGAGGCCAAGGATATGATGGAGGGATGGAGTGGAGAGGTATATGAGAGAGAGGTGTGTTAGCTGGGACCAGGGCAGTGAAATGGTGGGGGACAGGGCGACATGGAAGCGATTTGTTTGTGGCCACCCCTTACGGGATTAAGGCATCTGGCAATAGAGAGATAGATAGGCTCCTCTTGATCTCTCTGCAGTGGCCTCATGAGATATTAATTTCAGTTTGGTTTTGTAACTACAGTAATGCGCTCCCCAAATTTACAAATGATTTCATGACAGAGCATATCTGGGACAACTGAAATTGCAGTTAACTTACCAAACTCTGTTAAAATAAATTGAAAGAAGGCTTTTACAGATACAGTCAGATGAACTGAGCAGTTAAGGAACAAGATGACTTATATTTTTGAACAAAGATGTTTTTGGCTTGGGCTATATCTCAGCTTATCTAAGGTGTTGTCAATGCATTCCATTCCTCTTGCTTTTTGCACTACTCCCTCTTTATCACTCTTCTGACATTTTCCATATTCATTCTTACTGTGTACTTACCAATGGGGAAGTGATGTAATGATATGTAGGGATGGGAGAATAGAGTGCTAAAGGGTTACTGGAGAAGAAATGATGAGACATTAAGCATGACATGTGGTGCAGTCATAAACATCCATATATCAAAGACACCACAACCAATATAATCTTTGTTTCATCATGAATGTACCTGAGCTATCAGCTACCTTCCCGGTGGCATGTTGGTCGATCAGTATCTTCTGTACATCAACGTTATCTTCCTTTGCTGCCATCAACAAAGCACTGTCACCTGAAAACAAAATAATGCAGTATGGTAATTGGCAATGTCTGATTACACATCTACCAGTTTATTGTTTTCTCCTGAATAGAGCAGCCCTGGTCTGTGGAGGTTTAGTTCTTAGATGAACACCACATTTGCATCCCTCCATCCAGTTAACAACCATCTTAGGCTCAACATCACCTCATTACTGTATATGGTTATATGGTTACTACCCAGTGTTGTGAATGGTTTGGTGGGTATCAGGAAACCATTAGGCTTGTCACTCAGTGTAGAGTCACCAGTGGAGGAAGTTGGCAGCATTACATCGTGAGTGGATGATGGCAGTTGGCAGCATTACATCGTGAGTGGATGATGGCAGTTGGCAGCATTGCATTGTGAGTGGATGATGGCCATCATCACCTAGTAAAGCCAGTTTTCTGCATACAGGTTACCTTTTAAATTTCATTGTCAGTCCTTCACCAAAGATTCCAGTCTGCTTGATAAAATGAGTGTAAACTATTCTTCAGAAAACTGTTGATGTTGCCAAAGTCAGATAATTACACTGTAATTGTGTCCATGTTGTTACCATGATTTTTCAGCACTTCTTTTGATCATGTTGGAATTAAGCTACAGGTGACTTTATACTCCCTTTTCTGTCTTTCTTTCCTTTATTCTTTCCTCTTCCTTCTGTCTGTGGGTGACAATACACTGAGTGACAAGTCAAATGGTTTCATGTACTGTACACCAGGAAGCCATTTACTATGCTGGGTGGTAACCATATAACCAAATTTTGGCACCTGGTGGTTTAGTGGGTAATTACGGCATTCCAATCGGACTGAGCCGGTGAAGGTTTATATCCAAGGGGTGGTTGGGGTTTATTGCTCACGTAATGCCACTCAGGGATGAGTGAGGCTGGTCACTCTCATCTTATATGTCAGGACCAACTTGCCAAGCTCTGGGCTTCTATGCTCCTCATGGGGCAATGTAGGATTGGATGATGGATGGATGGATATACTCATCATAGTGGTAGGTGGGGGCACTCACCATCCACTTAATGTAGTCCTACTTTGGGTGTCTGCCCTTTCCTCTCTTCCTTCTTTCCTCCTCTGTCTTTCTTTCCTTCATTCTTTCCTCTTCCTTCTGCCTATGGGTGACTTTACACTCCCTCTTCTGTTTTTCTTTCTTTCATTCTTTCCTCTTCCTTCTGCCTATAGGTTACTCTACACTGGTGACTTTACACTCCCTCTTCTGTCTTTCTTTCCTTCATTCTTTCCTCTTCCTTCTGCCTATGGGTTACTCTGCACGGAGTGACAAGCCAAATGGTTTCCTGTACACCAGGAAATAATTTACTACTCTAGGTGGTAACCATATAACCAAATTATGGCACTTGGTGGTTTAGTAGGTAATTAAGGTGCTGCAATCGGAATGAGCCTGTGTAGGTTTATATCCAAGGGATGGTTGGGGTTTATTGCTCATGTTATGCCACACAGGGATGAGTGAGGCTGGTCACTCTCATTTTAAATGTCAGGACCAACTTGCTTAGCCCCGGGTTCCTACACTCCTCACGGGGCAACACAGGATTGGATGATGGATGGATGGATATAATCATCATCATCATCATCATCATTCTTTTCCCATTATCATGATTCGGTTGATGGATCAAGAATTAATAGAGGAACAGACATAAGTGGGAGAAACTAGCATTAGATTACAAAGTGTGAGAGGGCATACACCTATCAATTCATCACTCAGACCTTCAAAAGTTTTGGCACCTTATCTTATAATTACAGTAAGTCACTTTTGCAACCATCCTGGGCAAAGCCATTCTTTCAACTTTAAATTAAACACTGGGTTCAGTGATTGTCTTGTGCCGCTATTAGGTGACCAAGGCTGACAAATGCAAGCGTGTTGGAGCGTTAATAAATGATACGATGATCTTTGTTTATTTTCATCCGTATTTCATTTAGTGCTGTAAATTGCCAAGGAAAAGTCAGTTAATATCGATATCTGCACAGGATGGGAACAATTATCCAATAATCAGATTCGTATCAGAATCAGCTGAGAAATAATGAAAAATAAATAAATGTTTATATTATCCAATAACCTTAGAGTCTTAAGTCTTCTAGCACTTATTTCTCAGCCCTTTTAGGTATGAACTAAGTCTGTAATGATGATTATTTTCTAGAATTTCAGTCTTATTCCAAATCCTGTTCACTGCCTTAAATGGCAAAATGCCTGAACTAAAATATATGGAATATATAGATCACAATACAGTAAACTCTCAATTATCCAGCATAATTCAGCCATGCCCTGCACAGAATAATGTGAAATTCCAGATATTGTGTAGTACCCACTATCGGCTCAATATTCGGCATTGAACCAGATATTGTGTTACTGTCCATCTTGGCCCTCTACCCTAAAAACTTTCACATGAGTAAAAAATGAACATTAAGCATAAAACACAGTAATGATACAATACAGTATTACAGAGCCAGTTGGCTACTGTTTACGAGCTGGTTGATACACCTTGATGCTCGATATTGCATAGAACTGCCGGTTACGTCCCTTTTCAGCACCAGATATTCCATAATTTCACTGGATATTGCTTTAATAGAGCCAAGCCAGCAGCACCGAATATTACGACGACGGATAATGGGAGTACTGTATTATATTGCCATGGTGTGAATGAGGCTCGACACAAAAACAACACCTACACAGCACTCTTCTGTCAAGGAGCTGTGATGGACAGGTAGAAAATTGCAAATAAGGCAGTAAACATGCAGCATTTACTGGCAGTGTTCTAGCAATGGCGTGGCTTAGGCTTCATGTTTACTCTCAGTGATACAAGAGCTGTGAGGAGAAATCCAATTTCTTTTAATTTTTTCTAATAATTTGCAGTAAAATGTATATAATTAAAAATATACACAGCTTAAATATCACCGCCATTCTTGGATTTTAACTCATCAATGGCTGTGGGTTCAGAAATTTTTGGGCTCCCCAGGTCGGCCCCAGTACAATTTTTTCAGAGTTCTAAAATCGATTTTTTTTTTTACAGATGTGAAGAGAATCATCTGGCACACCTGGCATTGTGTTTTTTAACTTCCTAAACCCATCCTGTGATTTGCTATGATATGCGGAAGGTATACTAAAATTTACGTAATTCACTGTGCATGTCGTATTAACATGCAAACCTGTAGATAAAACATCTGAGAAAAAGTGACCGCTTGAGTGCTTGGGATGGTAGAGTAGGGTTGGGTAAACGTACCAGTGACCATCATTCCCCTCCCATAATTGTTCGCAGTTTTCTTTAGATCGCACTAATTTGATGCTGAGGGCATGTTTACGGTAAAGCGTCGCACAACGCCAGTGGTCATTGAGGGGTTAAGGAATTTAGTGCTAAATTTGGTATTTACATGCAGACCTAATCTTGTTTAGCTTACATGAAGAATACTGATTTTTTTCAGAATTATACATACTAATACAGGTATATCAATTTACACTGAAATATCACAATTCCTTTAGCTTTACTTGCATTTTATATTAAGCTGTAAAGTGATAGGTGTACTACTGGTGTACATTTATATTTTAAAATGTTATTAAGACACATTTATACTTAAAATAAGTAACATCTTTGCCACTGGCAAAATAACAGGAAACAACATAAAGCAGATAATTTAACTTTTGTGCTGCCCTGAATGCATGTAACACTCCAACATTAGGCAAATAGTAAACACACAACCTTTCAGCTTGTAAAAACTAAGCCAAATCTTGGTAATTAATGATATATTAAATGCATAACATGTGTAAACTTCTGTTCATTACCCAAATTATAAAACACGGTATTTATACCTGAATGTTCTGTGTGGAAAATCTTGGTTGGTCTGCCATTACCTGTATAATGAAACTTTTATTCTTAAAAGTGTGTAACATTTGTTCATTAGCCAACTCCAGGCCAGACCAGCCTACAGGGTTAATGCATACTGGTAAAAAATATACCTACCTTAATCCCCATTACTGGCTTTAACTCAGTAATAGTCAAGGACTGTCCCCGTATATATCGTGATTAAAACTACATTCAAGTAAATAAAGCTTGAATGACAAAGTTTAGTGTATGCCAACCACATACTGCATATGGGTAGTATAGTATACCATAGTGGCTCACGTTACACACTCAAAAAATGTCACGCTTTTCCTGATTTTAAGACAATCTTCAGTCAAGTTTATCTTTATTTACTTTGAAAAGCTTTTAAGCATTGAAGGTGTTCTGGTTGAAGTGAGGAACACTTTTTTTGTCAGTGTTTTCTGTCATGCTAAATACTAATTCTGTAGTTACACTCGAATTTGGGTATCATGTACAGTACAGACACACAAACACTAGTAGCTTACATGTGATCAGCCACACATGCACATCATCATCATCAGATGTTCACACACACTCTTCAGTTTACAATCTTTTACAGGTTTACCTTGATGTACGATACCTCTAGATGTGATACCTCAACTTAACGATGGAGGTAGAAATACCACCATACCCTGCTTAACAATGGTCAAACCCTGGTTTAACGATGGGTTTTATTTATTTATTTTTTTAAAACTGATTTTAATGATATTTTAGACCAAAACTGTGTGTTTAGGTTGATTTAGAAATCTGGTTGAAGTGAGGAACACTTTTTTGTTAGTGTTTTCTGTCATGCTAAATTTTAATTCTGTAGTTACACTCGAATTTGGGTATCATGTACAGTACAGACACACAAACACTAGTAGCTTACATGTGATCACCCATACATGCACATCATTATCATCAGGTGTTCACACTCTCTCTCCGGTTTACAATCTTTTACAGGTTTACCTCGATATACGATACCTGTAGATGCGATACCTCAGCTTAACGATGGAGGTAGAAATACCACCATACCCCGCCTAATGATGGTCAGACCCTGGTTTAATGACAGGATTTTATTTATTTTTATTTTTTTACCGATTTTGATGATATTTTAGACCAAAATTGTGTGTTTAGGTTGATTTAGAAAATGTTACTTAGATTAATGTGTTTAGGTTGATTTACAAACTGTTTTTAGACTTGAGTGTTTTAGCCATAGGTGGGGTGAATATTGTCATTTTGGGGTACAGTTTACTAAGCTTGATTTTTTTGCAGACTTATATTTGACAATTTTCAGATCATATATGTTGGTTTTATTGAGTTATTTACTGGTGTTAGGCTTAGTTTAGCTTCTTTTACAGCTGTTAGGCCATTTAGATTGGCTTTAAACTTGTTTTTGGACTCATTTGGGTGGGTTTAGGACTTGGTTGGGGGGGTGGGAACCCATGGCTCAAAAATGCATCCCTATACTTTACATGTTAAATCTACCCCAAGATACAATACCCTGCTTAAAGATGGGTTTTTACTTAATCAGTTGCATTGTTCAACTGGGGTATACCTGTGTGTGTATTTACCTAATTGTATTTACCTAATTGCGATATACAGGAAATGAGCTATGCTCATGGGGTCCCGTCTCTGTTTCTCAATAAGTCATATTTTGCCTTAAACTCGTTTAAGTTAAAATTTTACACTGAACAATCTCTTTGTCCAGGCTGTTCCACAGGTCTATGCATCTATAAGGAAAGCTATATTTCTTGATGTCCTTCGAGCAGCTTGGCTTCTTTAGTTTCATTCCGTGTCCTCTTGTTACCCTCTCATCCCACACAAACAGATTTCTCTGTCAATTTTATCTACTCCAATCATGGTCCTAAACACTGCAATCATGTCACCCCTCTCTCTCCTTTTCTCTAAGGAAGGCAAATCCAGCCTTTCCAGCCTCTCTCTGTACGACAAATCTGCCAGACTGGGGATCATCTTGGTTCCTGTTCTTTGTATTCTCTCAATCTTGGTTATATCTTTCTTTTTGTGTGGGGACCACACTACTGCTGCATATTCTAACCTGGGGCGGATCATGGCCACTATCAATTTTTTCATCATCTCCTCATCCATGTAATGAAATGCCACTCTTTTATTGGTCAAGAGTTTATATGTCTCTTTAACTATCTTATTTATGTGCTTTTCAGGTGACAAACTATCCTGGACAAGCACTCCCAAATCTTTCTCTTCTCTCACTCTTCTAATTGGTTCATTACCCATCAAATAATTCAATGATGGCCTCTTGGTACTTTTACCCATTTCCAATATTTTACATTGAATTTAATTTCCCACATCCGGCTCCAATCATGTATCCTATCCAGATCCTCCTGTAGCATTTTACAGTCCTCTTCAACCTCTATCTTTCTCAAGATCTTTGCATCATCAGCAAACAGGCTTGCGTAACTGTTCACTCCATCTACCATATCATTTACGTAAATCAGGAACATTACTGGTGCCAACACCGAGCCCTGTGGGACACCACTTGTTACTTCCCTCCATCCAGATGTCCTGTCCTTTATTACTGTCCTCATTTGTGTGTCACTCAAAAAGTCTCTCATCCATTCCAGGAGGCTTCCCTTCAGTCCTCCGATATGCTCTAATTTCCATGTTAGTCTCTTGTAGGGTACCTTGTCGAAGGCCTTCTCCAGATCTAAGTACACACAATCCACCCAACCGTCCCTCTCCTGTAGCACATCAATCGCCCTTGAGTAAAAGCTCAACAAGCTGGAAACACATTCATCTCTTCCAGATATTTTATCCATCTATCTTTCAAAATTCTCTCACACAATTTCACAACCATGCTGGTTAGGGACACTGGTCTATAATTCAGGGGTTCTTCCTTGTTTCCTCCCTTGTAGATTGGCACCACATTTGCCCTCTTCCATTCCCGATGCACTTTCCCCTCTTCCAAGGAGCACACAATTAAATTGAGAATCTTATCTGCCAGTTGTTCTCTGCATTCCTTCAATACCCAATTAGAGATTCCATCTGGTCCTAGGGCTTTCCTTACATCTTGTCCCAGTAATATATACACTTCCTGCACTTCCACTTTTATATCTTTTATCACTACATTTCTAATCACTCTCTCCCCCTCCAGAAACTCCCTTTCCTTAGTGAAAACCGATTGGAAACATTTGTTCATTATTTCAGCTTGCATTACTGCATCCTTGTAAACCTCTCCTTCTACGTTCACTTTGGTGATTCCTTCCCTTTGCTTCAATTTGCCATTAACAAATCTATAAAACAATTTGGGTTCATCCTTACATTTGTCAATTATACCTTTTTCAAAGTTCCTTTCTTCCTCTCTACATATTCTTGTACAGTATATTCATTTCTAGTTCTTTTATATTCTTCCTTTGCTCTCTTATTACCTCTCTTTCTCCATTTGTTCCATGCCATGTCCCTCTCTTTTTTCACTATCATACACCTTTTATTAAACCACTCCTTTTTCCTGTTTTCTTTCCCACTTGCTCTCAGCACATATTTTTCCACTCCCAAATTGTAGAGGTCTAAAAAGATATCCCACATCCTCTGTATCTCTCTTGTTTCTCTTAATTTTCTCCAGTCCGCATTTTCGATTTTTTTTTTTTCAATTCTGCAAAGTTTGTTTTCCCAAAGTTGTATCTTCCTTGCCTGTAAAGCTCATCTCTTGGCACCACAATCCCTATTATCATCTGGAACTCAGTGACCACATGATCACTTTTTCCTATAGGACACAGATAATTTAAAGATTCAATTACATCAGGTTCTTTGGATAGTAACAAATCTAATCTTGCTGGTGTGTCATCACCTCTGAATCGTGTCTCTTCTTTGACCCACTGCATCATTACATTATTCATTGCTATATTTAACAATTTAGTGCCCCACGAATCTTTGCTGCCTCCTGAGTCCCATTCCTCCCAGTTCACCTCTTTACAATTAAAGTCATCCATTAGGATTATATTGTTGCTTTTCTCGATCACTTTCTGTAGATAACTAACCATGTCTGACAACATCTCCTGGTATTCATCATCATTCCATGCTCTCATCTTAGGGGGAACATATACCACTCCCATATCTCTATTACCATTCTCCCCAGTTTCTCATTTCTTATTTATCGCTTCGACCCTGCCCTCTGCCCTTTCCACTGTATCTACATTTATACTGTCCTTCACTGCTATCATCACTCCTCCTCCCGTTTTTTCTTTTCTGTCTCTTCTCCATAATTTGTATCTCCCATATGAATATCAGTATCTTCTTTCAAATTAGTGTCTACAAAGCACATAACATCAGGTTCGTGTACCCTCAAAAAATCATTGATTTCTAACCTTGCCGATATTAGTCCATCAGTGTTTGTGTATGCCACTTTCAAACTTTTTTCATCGTTTTTTATACTCTCTTCTCTCCTTCCCTCCATCGGTACCACTTTCTCAATTTCTGGTCCATAACTTTCCAATAGAACTCTGTCTTCTCTTCCTCCGTTCACTGTTTGTTTTTTATCTTTGCTTCCTTTACTGACTCCTTTCATTTAGCTGTTTCCTCTTCGTTTGCATCTCTCCTAATCCAAACATTTTTAAACCCCTCTTTATCTGACAGTTTCCACGTTCTACTTATGATTTCATTCACTATTACTTGGGACTTAAACTTTACTTTCAAAGGCCTTGCCCCACCATCCTTTTACTTTCCTAATCTAAACACTTCTTCAATCTCTTCTTGGGCTTCATTGTTTCCCTCCATAACCAGTGATATTATTTCTTTAGCCTTGCTCAGTTCCTCTCTCTCTCTTTCAGATCTTACTGTCATTCATTTTTCTTTTATTCCTGAGATTATCACACATTTTTTCTTGTCTGCTACATCCCTGACCAAAGATTTTCTACTTCTTAGTACTCTAATGACTTCCTTCTCCACTTTTTCCTTACTTTGTTGTTCTGTGATTTCCTTCA
>JAGKTI010027519.1:0-13234 GCA_018397915.1 Birgus latro | reverse complement strand
TGTTTAACAATCATCTTTGAGAACACTTGAGGTAGTTGCATATTCAGCGTTTTCGCCGAGAAATACGCTTATTCAGCCATCATTAGATTAAAAGAGAATTGACCTACCTCCAAAACGGATGCTATCACCCGGAACTATTTTACAATTTGCACTACTTCTTGTCGTTGAAGTCACTTTGAATTGGGGAAAAAAAAATCGAGAAATCAGTTAATAATCCACAATTCCTTCTCAAGAGGAACAACAGCATTGGAAGATTTTACCTAATGAAATGTGGTTTTCGTTGAAACAGAAACCTTGATATTGTGCAAATATTCGTTTTTTTTTTTTCTGCCAAGAGGCTCGACGTAATTTTAAACATCTTGGACTGGAGAGAAAAAAAATCGATGTTTTTTCATTGTCTCTGTGATCCTTACAGTTTCAAGCTTTTTGTTCTAAAAAACCTAACGTTCCAGCTCTCTTTACGTGTCAGTCGACTTCTTGTTATCCTTCATAAATGTGACATTTTCACCCACACAAGTGTCTTCTTAGTTTTGAATATAATATAATGTGTTTTACAATCAACTTCCAGAACACTTGAGAAAGTTGCATATTCAGCGTTTTCGCCGAGAAATACGCTTATTCACCTATCATTAGGTTAAAAGAGAATGTACCTACACCTTGTGCTGGAGAAAAAAAAATAATTAAATAAATCGAAGATTTAAATTTGTCTCGGTGATCCTCACAATGTTTCAAGCGTTTTGTTCTTAAAAACGTAAGGTGCCAGCTCTCATTACGTGAGAGTCGACTTCTTATCTTTCAGAAATGAGACCTTTTCACCCTCACAAGTGTCTTGGTTCTAAATGTAATGTAATGTGTTTTACAGTCAACTTTGAGAACACTTGAGGAAGTTGCATATTCAGCGTTTTCGCCAAGAAGCACGTTAATTCAGCCATCATTAGATTAAAAGAGAATGGACCTGCCTCCAAAACGATTGCTTTCAGCCGGAATTATTTCACAGTTTGCACTATTTCTTGTCCTTGAAATGACGGCAAAGGTGGGGGAAACGACAAATCACAAGTCGATAATCCAAAATTCAGTCCCAAGACGAATCACAGAACCGAAAGATATTTCCTATGGAGATGTGTTTTTTTGTGATACATAAATCTTGATAATGTGCAAATATTCGTTTTTATTTATTTATTTATTTTTTTACCGCCATGTGGCTCGATGTAGTTTTAACCAGCTTTTGCTGGAGGGAAAAAAAATAAAAGCAAGTTTTTTTGATTGTCTCGGTAATCCTCGCAATGTTTCAAGCTTTTTGTTATTAAAAACGTAAGGTGCCTCTCTCTCTACGTGAGTGTCGACTTCTTGTTATCCTTCATAAATGTGACATTTTCACCCCAACTAGTGTATTCTTAGTTCCAAGTATAATATAATTTGTTTCACAATCATATTTGAGAACACTTGAGGAAGTCACATATTCAGCGTTTTCGCTGAGAAATACGCTTATTCAGCCATCATTATATTAAAAGAGGATGGACCTACCTCCAAAACGGATGCTATCAGCCGGAACTATTTCAGAAACTTGCACTACATTTTGACCTTGAAATCACTGCGAATTGGAAAAAAAAAAAAAAAACGTCGACAAATCAGTTAATAATCCAAAATTTCGTCTGAAGACGAATCGCTGTACTGAAAGATTTTTCCTAAGGAAATGTGGTTTTTTGTCAGACAGAAACCTTATTATTGTGCAAATGTTCACTTTTTTTTCCGCCAAGAGGTTCGACGTAATTTTAAACAGATGCTGGAGAAAAAAAATAATATTCCTCAAAATGTTTTAAGCTTTTAGTTCTTAAAAACCTAACGTGCCAGCTCTCTTTACGTGTCAGTCGACTTCCTGTTATCCTTCATAAATATGACATTTTCACCCTCACGAGTGTCTTCTTAGTTTTGAATATAATATAACGTGTTTTACAATCAACTTTCAGAACACTTGAGGAAGTTGAATATTCAGCGTTTTCACCGAAAAATTCGCTTACTCAGCCAAAACGGATGCTATCAGCCGGAACTATTTCACAATTTACACTACGTGTCCTTGACGTCACTGCGAATTGGAAAAAAAAAAATCGACAAATCAGTTAATAATCCAGATTCCGTCTCAAAAGGAATCAATATTGAAAGATTTTACCTAAGGAAATGTGGTTTTCGGTGAAACAGAAACCTTGTTTTTGTGGAAATGTTTTTTTTTACTGCCTCGAGGCTTGACCTAATTTTAAACAGCTTGTGCTGGAGAAAAAAAAAAATCGAGGATTTTTATTTGTCTCGGTGATCGTTACAATGTTTTAAGCTTTTTGTTCTTAAAAACGTAAGGTGCCAGCTATCTTTACTTGAGATTCCACTTCTTGTTATCTTTCATAAATGAGACATTTTCACCCTCACATGTGTCACTTCTGAATATGATATAATGTGTTTTACAATCAACTTTGAGAACACTTGAGGAAGTTGCATATTCAGCGTTTTCGCCAAGAAACACGCTTATTCAGCCATCATTAGATTAAAAGAGAATAGACCTACCTGCAAAACGGATGCTATCAGCCGGAATTATTTCACAATTTGTACTACTTCATGTCCTTGAAGTCATGGGTAAGGGGGAAAATAAAAACTACAAATCAGAAGTTAATAATCCAAAATTCCGTCTCAAGACGAATCACAGAACTGAAAGTTATTTCCTAAGGAAATGTGGTTTTTGGTGATACAGAAATCATGATATTGTGCTAATATTAGTTTTTTTTTTTTTTTTTTTTACCGCCACGAGGCTCTACGTAGTTTTAAACAGCTTTGGTGGAGGAAAAAAATAAAAACGATGTTTTTTAATTGTTTCGGTGATCCTCACAATGTTTCAACCTTTTTGTTCTTAAAAATGTAAGGTGCCAGCTCTTTTTACGTGAGTGTCGACTTCTTGTTATCCTTCATTAATATGACATTTGCACTCTCGCAAGAGTATTCTTACTTCTAAGTATAATATGAGTTGTATTACAATCATATTTGAGAACACTAGGGGAAGTTGCATGTTCAGCATTTTCGCTGAGAAATTCGCTTATTCGGCCATCTTTATATTAAAAGAGAATGGACATATCTCCAAAACGGATGCTATCAGCCGGAACTATTTCACAATTTGCACTACTTTTTGACCTTGAAGTCACTGCGAATTAGTAAGAAAATCGACAAATCAGTCAATAATTCAGAATTTCGTCTCAACACGAATCACAGTGCTGTAATATTTTTCCTAAGGAAATGTAGTTTTTTTTGATACAGAAACTATGCTATTGTGCAAATGTTCACTTTTTTTTTTTTTTACCGCCAAGAAGCTCGACGTAATTTTAAACAGCTTGTGCTGGAGAAAAAATAAATAAAAAAAATCGAGATTATTTAATTGTCTCGGTATTCCTCACAATGTTTCAGGCTTTTTGTTCTTAATAACCTAAGGTGCCAGCTCTCTTTGCGTGTCAGTCGACTTCTTGTTATCCTTCACAAATGTGACATTTTCACCCTCACAAGCGTCTCCTTAGTTCTGAATATAATATACTCTGTTTTACAATCAACTTTGAGAACACTTGAGGAAGTTGCATATATAGTGTTTTTGCCGAGAAATACGCTAATTCAGCCATCATTATTTTAAAAGAGAATGGACCTACCTCCAAAACGGATGCTATCAGACGAAACTATTTCACAATATGCACTACTTCTTGTACTTGAAGTCACGGCTAAGGGAAAGAAAAAATCGACAAATCAGAAGTTAATTATCCAGAATTCCGTCTCAAGAGGAATCACAATATTGATAGATTTTATCAAAGGAAAAGTGGTTTTTGGAGATACAGAAACCTTGATATTGTGCACTTGTTCGATTTTATATATTTTATTTTTACCGCCAAGAGGCTCCACGTCTTTTAAAACGGCTTGTGCTGGAGAAATAAAATCGAAGTTTTTAAATTGTCTCGGTGATCCTTACAATGTTTCAAGCTTTTTGTTCTTAAAAAGTCTAAGGTGCAAGCTCTCTCTACGTGTCAGTCGACTTCTTGTTCTCCTTCATAAATGTGACATTTTCACCCTCACAAGTGTCCTCTTAGTTCTTAATATAATATAATTTGTTTTACAATCATCTGTGAGAACACTTAAGGAAGTTGCATATTCATCGTTTTCGCCGAGAAATACGCTTATTTAGCCATCATCAGATTAAAAGAGAATGTACCTACCTCCAAAACGGGTGCTATCAGCAGGAACTATTTCACAATTTGCACTACTTTTTGTCCTTGTAGTCACAGCGAATTGGAAAAAAAATCAACAAATCATTTAATAATCCATAATTTCGTCTCAAGAGGTTTCACAGTACTGAATGATTTTTCGTAGTGAAATGTTTTTTTGTTTTTTTTGTGATACAGAAACCTTGATATTGTGCATGTGTTCACTTTATTTTTTTTACCGCCAAGAGGCTCGACGTAATTTTAAACAGCCTGTGCTGGAGAAAAAAAAACTCGACGTTTTTTAATTGTCTCGGTATTCCTCACAATGTTTCAAGCTTTTAGTTCTTAAAATCCTAAGGTGCCAGCTCTCTTTACGTGTCAGTCGACATCTTGTTATCCTTCATAAATGTGACATTTTCACCCCCACAAGTGTCTTCTTAGTTCTGAATATAATATTCTCTGTTTTACAATCAACTTTGAGAACACTTGAGGAACTTGCATATTTAGTGTTGCTGCCGAGAAACACGCTTATTCAGCCATCATTATAATAAAAAAAAAAAAAAAAATGGACCTCCCTCCAAAACGGATTCTATCAGCCGGAACTATTTCACAGTTTGCACTACTTCTTGTACTTCAAGTCACGGCTAAGGGGAAAAAAAATCGGCGAATCATAAGTTAATAATCCAGAATTCTGTCTCAAGAGGAATCACAATATTGATAGATTTTACCTAAGGAAATGTGGTTTTTGGTGATTCAGAAACCTTGATATTGTGCGCGTTTTTTTTTTTTTTTACCGAAAAAGAGGCTCGACGTCATTTTAAACAGTTTGTGCTGGAAAAAAAATAAAAAGATCGAAGTTTTTAAGTTGTTTCGGTGATACTCATTGTTTCAATCTTTTGTTCTTAAAAACCTAAGGTGCCAACTGTCTTTACGTGTCAGTCGACTTCTTGTTATCATTCATAAAAATGACATGTTCACCCTCACAAGTGTCTTCTTAATTCTGAATATAATATAATGTGTTTAACAATCATCTTTGGGAACACTTGAGGTAGTTGCATATTCAGTATTTTCGCCGAGAAATACGCTTATTCAGCCATCATTTGATTAAAAGAGAATTGACCTACCTCCAAAACGGATGCTATCACCCGGAACTATTTCACAATTTGCACTACTTCTTGTCGTTGAAGTCACTACGAATTGGGAAAAAAAAATAGAGAAATCAGTTAATAATCCACAATTCCGTCTCAAGAGGGATCACAGTTTTGGAAGATTTTGCCCAAGGAAATGTGGTTTTCGTTGAAACAGAAACTTTGATATTGTGCAAATGTTCTTTTTTTTTTTTTTCGCCAAGAGGTTCGACGTAATTTTAAACATCTTAAACTGGTGGAAAAAAAAATCGAAGTTTTTTGTCTTGGTGATCCTTACAGTTTCATGGTTTTGTTCTAAAAAACCTAAGGTTCCAGCTCTCTTTACGTGTCAGTCGACTTCTTGTTATCCTTCATAAATGTGACATTTTCACCCTCACAATTGTCTTCTTAGTTTTAAATATAATATAATGTGTATTACAATCAACTTTCAGAAAACTTGAGGAAGTTGCATATTCAGTGTTTTCGCCGAGAAATACGCTTATTCAGCCATCATTAGGTTAAAAGAGAATGTACCTACAACTTCTGATGGAGAAAAAAATAAATAAATGAGAAAATCGACGATTTTAATTTGTCTCGGTGATCCTCACAACGTTTCAAGCTTTTTGTTCTTAAAAACGAAAGGTGCCAGCTCTCGTTACGTGAGAGTCGACTTCCTATCTTTCAGAAATGAGACATTTTCACCATCACAATTGTCTTAGTTCTGAATGTAATATATTTTATTATACAATCAACTGAGAACACTTGAGGAAATTGCATATTCAGCGTTTTCGCCAAGAAACACGCTTATTCAGCCATCATTAGATTAAAAGAAAATGGACCTGCCTCCAAAACGGATGCTTTCAGCCGGAATTATTTCACTGTTTGCACTATTTCATGTCCTTCAAATGTCGGCTAAGGGGGAAAAAAACGACAAAGAAGTTAATAATCCAAATTTCAGTCTCAAGACGAATCACAGAACTGAAAGATATTTCCTAGGGAAATGTGGTTTTTGGTGATACATAAATCTTGATATTGTGCAAATATTCGTTTTTATTTATTTATTTATTTATCTTTTTACCGCCACGAGGCTTGACGTAATTTAAACAGCTTTTGCTGGAGAAAAAAATAAAAACGAAGTTTTTTGTCTCGGTGATCCTCGCAATGTTTCAAGTTTTTTGTTATTAAAAACGTAAGGGGTCAGCCCTCTTTACGTGAATGTGGACTTCTTGTTATCCTTCATAAATGTGACATTTTCAAACAAACAAGTGTATTCTTAGTTCTAAGTATAATATAATTTGTTTTACAATCATCTTTAAGAACACTTGAGGAAGTTGCATATTCAGCGTTTTCGCTGGGAAATACGCTTGTTCAGCCATTATTAGATTGAAAAAGAATTGACCGACCTCCAAAACGGGTGGTATCAGCCGCAACTATTTCACAATTTGCACTACTTTTTGTCCTTGAAGTCACTGCGAATTGGAAAAAAATTGACAAATCATTTAATAATACATAATTACGTCTCAAGAGGATTCACAGTACTTAAAGATTTTTCCTAAAGAAATGTGGTTTTTGTGATACAGAAACCTTATTATTGTGCAAATGTTCACTTTTTTTTTCCGCCAAGAGGTTCGACGTAATTTTAAACAGATGCTGGAGAAAAAAAAATAATATTCCTCAAAATGTTTCAAGCTTTTAGTTCTTAAAAACCTAAGGTGCCAGCTCTCTTTACGTGTCAGTCGACTTCCTGTTATCCTTCATAAATATGACATTTTCACCCTCACAAGTGTCTTCTTAGTTTTGAATATAATATAACGTGTTTTACAATCAACTTTCAGAACACTTGAGGAAGTTGAATATTCAGCGTTTTCACCGAAAAATTCGCTTACTCAGCCAAAACGGATGCTATCAGCCGGAACTATTTCACAATTTACACTACGTGTCCTTGACGTCACTGCGAATTGGAAAAAAAAAAATCGACAAATCAGTTAATAATCCAGATTCCGTCTCAAAAGGAATCAATATTGAAAGATTTTACCTAAGGAAATGTAGTTTTCGGTGAAACAGAAACCTTGTTTTTGTGGAAATATATATATTTTTTTTTACTGCCACGAGGCTCGACCTAATTTTAAACAGCTTGTGCTGGAGAAAAACAAATCGAAGATTTTAATTTGTCTCGGTGATCGTTACAATGTTTTAAGTTTTTGTTCTTAAAAACGTAAGGTGCCGGCTATCTTTACTTGAGATTTCACTTCTTATCTTTCATAAATGAGACATTTTCACCCTCACAAGTGTCAGTTCTGAAAATAATATAATGTGTTTTACAATCAGCTTTGAGAACACTTGAGGAAGTTGCATATTCAGCGTTTTCGCCAAGAAACACGCTTATTCAGCCATCATTAGATTAAAAGAGAATGGACCTACCTCCAAAACGGATGCTATCAGCCGGAATTATTTCACAATTTGCACTACTTCTTGTCCTTGAAGTCATGGGTAAGGGGGAAAATAAAAACTACAAGTCAGAAGTTAATAATCCAAAATTCCGTCTCAAGACGAATCACAGAACTGAAAGTTATTTCCTAAGGAAATGTGGTATTTGGTGATACAGAAATCATGATATTGTGCAAATATTCGTTTTTTATTTATTTTTTTTTTTTACCGTCACGAGGCTCTACGTAGTTTTAAACAGCTTTTGGTAGATGGAAAAAAATAAAAACGATGTTTTTTAATTGTCTCGGTGATCCTCACAATGTTTCAACCTTTTTGTTCTTAAAAACGTAAGGTGCCAGCTCTTTTTAAGTGAGTGTCGACTTCTTGTTATCCTTCATTAATAAGACACTTTCACCCTCACAAGTGTATTCTTACTTCTAAGTATAATATGAGTTGTATTACAATCATATTTGAGAACACTAGGGGAAGTTGCATGTTCAGCATTTTCGCTGAGAAATTCGCTTATTCGGCCATCATTATATTAAAAGAGAATGGACATATCTCCAAAACGGATGCTATCAGCCGGAACTATTTCACAATTTGCACTATTTTTTGACCTTAAAGTCACTGCGAATTAGAAAAAAAAATCGACAAATCTGTTAATAATCCAGAATTTCGTCTCAAGACGAATCACAGTGCTAAAATATTTTTCCTAAGGAAATGTAGTTTTTTGTGATACAGAAACTATGCTATTGTGCAAATGTTCACTTTTTTTTTTTTTTTACCGCCAAGAGGCTCGACGTAATTTTAAACAGCTTGTGCCGGAGAAAAAAAAAGCAAAAAAAATCGAGATTTTTAAATTGTCTCGGTATTCCTCACAATGTTTCAGGCTTTTTGTTCTTAATAACCTAAAGTGCCAGCTCTCTTTGCGTGTCAGTCGACTTCTTGTTATCCTTCATAAATGTGACATTTTCACCCTCACAAGCGTCTCCTTAGTTCTGAATATAATATACTCTGTTTTACAATCAACTTTGAGAACACTTGAGGAAGTTGCATATATAGTGTTTTTGCCGAGAAATACGCTAATTCAGCCATCATTAGATTAAAAGAGAATGGTCCTACCTCCAAAACGGATGCTATCAGACGAAACTATTTCACAATATGCACTACTTCTTGTACTTGAAGTCACAGCTAAGAGAAAGAAAAAATCGACAAATCAGAAGTTAATTATCCAGAATTCCGTCTCAAGAGGAATCACAATATTGATAGATTTTATCAAAGGAAAAGTGGTTTTTGGAGATACAGAAACCTTGATATTGTGCATTTGTTCGATTTTATATATTTTTTTTTACCGCCAAGAGGCTCGACGTCTTTTAAAACGGCTTGTGCTGGAGAAAAAAAAAATCGAAGTTTTTAAATTGTCTCGGTGATCCTTACAATGTTTCAAGCTTTTTTGTTCTTAAAAACCTAAGGTGCAAGCTTTCTCTACGTGTCAGTCGACATCTTGTTGTCCTTCATAAATGTGACTTTTTCACCCTCACAAGTGTCTTCTTAGTTCTAAATATAATATAATTTGTTTTACAATCATCTGTGAGAACACTTAAGGAAGTTGCATATTCAACGTTTTCGCCGAGAAATGCGCTTATTTAGCCATCATTAGATTAAAAGAGACTGTACCTACATCCAAAACGGGTGCTATCAGCAGAAACTATTTCACAATTTGCACTACTTTTTGTCCTTATAGTCACAGCGAATTGGGAAAAAAATCAACAAATCATTTAATAATCCATAATTTCGTCTCAAGAGGTTTCACAGTACTGAATGATTTTTCCTACAGAAATATGTTTTTTTTTTTTTTTGTGATACAGAAACCTTCATATTGTGCATATGTTCACTTTATTTTTCTTTACCGCCAAGAGGCTTGACGTAATTTTAAACAGCCTGTGCTGGAGAAAAAAAAAAAATCGACGTTTTTTAATTGTCTCGGTATTCCTCACAATGTTTCAAGCTTTTAGTTCTTAAAAACCTAAGGTGCCAGCTATCTTTACGTGTCAGTTTACTTCTTGTTATCCTTCATAAAGGTGACATTTTCACCCCCACAAGTGTCTTCTTAGTTCTGCATATAATATACTCTGTTTTACAATCAACTTTGATAACACTTGAGGAACTTGCATATTTAGTGTTGCTGCCGAGAAATACGCTTATTCAGCCATCATTAGATTAAAAGAGAATGGACCTACCTCGAGAATGGATGCTATCAGCCGAACTATTTCACAATTTGCACTACTTCTTGTACTTGAAGTCACGGCGAAGGGAAAAAAATCGACGAATCATAAATCAATAATCCAGAATTCCGTCACAAGAGGAAACACAATATTGATAGATTTTACCTAAGGAAATGTGGTTTTTGGTGATACAGAAACCTTGATATTGTGCATTTCTTTTTGTTTTGTTTTTTACCGCCAAGAGGGTCGACGTAATTTTAAACAGCTTGTGCTGGGAAAAAAAAAAATCGAAGTTTTTAAATTCTCTCGGTGATCCTCACAATGTTTAAACCGTTTTGATCTTAAAAACGTAAGGTTCCAGCTCTCTTTACGTGTCAGTCGACATCTTGTTATCCTAATTAATATGACATTTTCACCCTAACAAGTGTCTTTTTAGTTCTAAATATAATATATTTTGTTTTACAGTCATCTTTGAGAACACTTGAGGAAGTTGAATATTCAGGATTTTCACTTAGAAATACGCTTAATTAGCCATCATTAGATTAAAAAAGAATGGACATACCTCCAAAACGGGTTGTATCAGCCGCAACAATTTCACAATTTGCACTACTTTTTGTCGTTGAAGTCACTGCGAATTGAAAAAAAAATCGTCAAATCATTTAATAATTCAGAATTACGTCTCAAAAGGATTCACAGTTCTGAAATATTTTTCCTAAAGAAATGTGGTTTTTGTGATACAGAAACCTTGATATTGTGCGAATATTCACTTTTTTTTTTCCGCCACGAGGCTCGACGTAATTTTAAACAGCTTTTGCTGGGGAAAAAGATAAAACAATAGATGTTTTTTAATTGTCTCGGTATTTCTCACAATGTTTAAATCTTTTTATTCTCATAAACCTAAGGTGCCAGCTCTCTTAACATGTCAGTTGACATCTTGTTATCCTTCATAAATGTGACATTTTTACCCTAACAAGTGTCTTCTTACCTCTGAATATAATATTCTGAGTTTTCCTGTCAACTTCGAGAGCACTTGAGGAAGTTGCATATTCAGCGTTTTTGCCGAGAAATACGCTTCTTCAGCCATCATAAAATTAACTGAGAATGGACATACCTCCAAAACGGATGCTATCACACGAAACTATTTCACAATTTACACTACTTCTTTTCCTTGAAGTCACGGCTATGGGAAAAAAAACAAATCGACAAATCAGAAATAAATCATGCAGAACTCCGTCTCAAGAGAAATCACAGTATTGAAAGATTTTACCTAAGGAAATGTGGTTTTCGATTAAACAGAAACATTCATATTGTGCAAATATTCTTTTTTTTTTTACCGCCAAGAGGCTCGACGTAATATTATCCAGCTTGAGCTGGAAGGAAAAAAAAACAAGTTTTTTAATTGTCTCGGTGATCCTCGCAATGTTTCAAGCTTTTTGTTCTTAAAAATCTATCGTGCCAGCTCTCTTTACGTGTCAGTAGACTTCTTATCCTTCATAAATGTGACATTTTCACCCTTACAAGTGTCTTCTTAATACTGAATATAATATAATGTGTTTTACAATCATCTTTGAGAACACGAGGTAGTTGCATATTCAGCGTTCTCGCCGAGAAATACGCTTATTCACCAATCATTAGATTAAAAGAGAATCGACCTACCTCCAAAACGGATGCTATCAGCCGGAACTATTTCACAGTTTGCACTACTTCTCGTACTTGAAGTCTTGGCTAAGGGAAAAAAAAATCGGCGAATCAGAAGTTAATAATCCAGAATTCCTCCTCAAGACGAATCACGATACTGAAAGAGTTTACCTAAGGAAATGTGGTTTTCGGTGAAACAGAAACCTTGATATTTTTTTTACTACCACGACGCTCGACATAATTTTAGACAGCTTGTCCTGGAGAAAAAAATTCGAAGATTTTATTTTGTGTCTGTGATCGTCACAATGTTTCAAGCTTTTTGTTCTTAAAAACGTTAGGTTCCACCTCTCTTTACGTGAGAGTCAATTTCTTGTTATCTTTCATAAATGAGACATTTTCACCATCACAAGTGTCTTAGTTCTGAATATAATGTAATGTGTTTTACAATCAACTTTGAGAACACTTCAGGAAGTTGCATATTCAGCGTTTTCGCAAAGTCGCACGCTTATTCAGCCATCATTAGATTAAAAGAGAATTTACCTACCTCCAAAACGGATGCTATCAGCCGGAATTATTTCACATTTTGCACTACTTTTTGACCTTGAAGCCACTGCGAATAATAAAAAAAAAAAAAAAAAAATCGTCAAATCAGTTAATAATCCTAAATTTCGTCTCAAGACGAATCACAGTACTAAAACATTTTTCCTAAGGAAGTGTATTTTTTTGTGATACAGAAACCTTGATATTGTGCAAATGTTCGCTATTTTATTTTTTACCACAAAGAGACTCGACGTAATTTTAAACAGCTTGTGCTGAGTAAAAAAAAAAAATCGAAGTTTTTTGATTGTCTCGGTATTCCTCACAATGTTTCAAGCTTTTAGTTCTTAAAAACCTAAGGCGCCAGATCTCTTTGCGTGTCAGTCGACTTCTTGTTATCCTTCATAAATGTGACATTTTCACCCTCTCAAGTGTCTTCCTAGTTCTGACTATAATATACTTTGTTTTACAATCAACTTTGAGAACACTTGAGGAAGTTGCATATTTAGCGATTTTGCCGAGAAATACGCTTATTCAGCCATCATTATATTTTTTTTAAAAATGGACCTACCTCCAAAACGGATGCTATCAGCCGGAACTATTTCACAGTTTGCACTACTTCTTGTACTTGAAGTCACGGCTAAGGGGGAAAAAATCGGCGTATCAAAAGTTAATAATCCAGAATTCCGTCTCAAGAGGAATCACAATATTGATAGATTTTACCTAAGGAAATGTGGTTTTTGGTGATTCAGAAACCTTGATATTGAGCGCGTTTTATTTTTCTAACCGAAAAAGAGGCTCGACGTCATTTTAAACAGCTTGTGCTGGCGAAAAAAAATTAAAATAATCGAAGTTTTTAAATTGTTTCGGTGATCCCAATTGTTTCAAGCTTTTGTTCTTAAAAACCTAAGGTGCCAACTGTCTTTACGTGCCAGTCGACTTCTTGTTATCATTCATAAATGTGACATGTTCACCCTCACAAGTGTCTTCTTAATTCTGAATATAATATAAAGTGTTTAACAATCATCTTTGAGAACACTTGAGGTAGTTGCATATTCAG
>JAGKTI010027518.1:0-13234 GCA_018397915.1 Birgus latro | reverse complement strand
TATATGGATGGGGTTATAAAAGAGATACAAGGTCGGGCAGTGGATGTGGGAGTGGCCCTAGTGAGAGAGGGCAGTGTGTGAAAACTCCCTGTACTGTTGTTTGCAGATGATACTGTGTTGTTCAGCAAAGATGAAGGGGAGCTGCAAGGCTTGGTAGATGAGTTTGGGAGAGTGTGTAAGAAACGGAATCTAAAGGTGAATGTAGGGAAGAGTAAAGTGATGGTCTTTGAGAGAAGTGAAGCCAGTGAATGTACAATGAGATTGGATGGGAAGGATATGGAGAATGTGAGTGAATTTAAGTACTTGGGTAGTGTGACGAGTAAGGATGGAAGTCTGGAGGGTGAAGTGCTCGAAAGGGTGCTGGTTCGTTGAAAACAGTGATAAGAAACAGGGAGGTGAGCATGGAAGTGAAAAAGCTGTTACATGACAGTATTGTGATACCAACTCTGACATATGGAAGTGAAGCTTGGACCCTGTTGGAAGGACAGAAGTCAAGAGTGAGAGCATTGGAAATGAGTTATTTGAGAGGAGCATGTGGAGTCACATGGAGAGACAGACTAACAAATGAGGAAGTGAAGGAGCGTTGTGGTGTGGTTGAGGATGTGATGGGAAGCGTTAGGAGAAGCACGTTAAGGTGGTTTGGGCATGTGGAGAGGATGGAGAGTGAAAGACTGACGAGGAGAGTGTATGTGAGTGAGGTGGAGGGGGCGAGAGGGAGGGGGAGGCCGAGGATGAGATGGAGGGATGGAGTGGAAAGGTTTATGAGGGAGGGGGGTGTGAGCTGGGAGCGTGGTAGTGAAATGGCAAGGGACAGAGTGACATGGAGGCGATTTGTTTGTGGCCACTCCGTGCGGGATTGACGCGTCTGGCAATAGATAGATAGATAGACTGCCCGAGTGCATCGCGCAGTGTTACCAAATACACCTGTCCTCAGCTGGCAAAATCAGCGCATCAGACTCCGTGAAACCGAGTATAGTCCCGAGGGCCGGGAGCTCCAGCTCTCCCTGCGATGAGTCTTTCATCCACTCTGGAAGGTTATTTTCAAGGGCCTTGACTTATTTCTCTCATACTCCCCTAGCCTTTTGTGTTCCTCTACGTCTTTATTACAGATTTCCTCTGATACTTCCTTTAATATGATCATTACATTTGACATCTCCTTTTTGTCTCTCGAAATTTTGTTTTTTGTTTCTTTCTCCTCTATACCAGTGTGTATAGAGGAGGAAGTGTGTGTGTGTATGTGTGTGTGTGTTATTATGAATAAGGACACATAACTGACAACAACTTTTGCAGTCCTTCCTACTTTGTTCTTCATCTCATACACTGTTGCCAAGGATTGAATTTTTAAAATTCATTTCTGCCAGCCTTATTCTGTCATGATTCCATAATAGGAACTAATGACCTAATATTTGGGATACTCATACCTGAACATATACACTTTTTAACCACTAAACCGCGGGTCGTCACTTTCGTGATGCTCAGTGGTGATGGCTCGAGCCGTGGGCCGTCAGTTTCGTCCCTCTGTTTCCTTTTTAACTAGCTGGGGCTGTCAAGATATAAATATACTCTATATGAAAAATCTTAGGAGAGTTTTGGCCAGTATTTTAAAAAAGTAAGTCAGAGCGTGAATTACCACCGGCGGGAAGTGCCAGGACCGCCTAACACAACAGCATGTAAATCACAACATATGGGTTTTCAGCAACAAATGGGAAGAACATGAGAGATGTTATACGAGTATGATGTTATACAAATGTTACTTAGCAAGCGATTGCTAATAATCCCAAATGTATAAGATTTACACAAAAATAATACATGGGTTATGTAACTTAAGACTCACCTGTTGGTTCCAGCGCTGGTACTCTCCTTCCAACTTAGTAACCAGACTTTCTGCAGCAGTGATGGTCTCCTGGGCCTTATTAAGGTGGAACTCTACCTCCGCTGCCTCTTTGGTGGACCGGTTTAATTTCTCCCTCAACACAGCCACTTGCTTGTCTACATCATCCAATCCAGCAGACAGTTCTCCAATCTGGGCTTCAGCTCTCTCCAAGTTTCTGTATACAGTAATTACATCATAAACATTTTATACTATTTCAACAGAATAAAGCTTGACCAGGAACGTTGTGGCGACAGTCTATCATGCTGTGTAAATAGTGTGGTATGAAAAATGGAAGACATGAAAGGTAAGGTCAAAACACTGTGAGATAGGAGCTATTATTATCTGTCGGCAATGGCATGTGGTGCAGCAGCAAAATACATAATAACCATTTTTTGTAATTAACACTCATTAAATAACCATAAAATCCAAAGATTATTTCTGGAGATTTCAGCATCGAAAGAGAATGTGATATGACGGTTACACTGACTGTGTTTAAACTAGATAAAAATGGTGGGATTTAAAGTCCTAACAGTATTACTTTTGCCAAGCTAAGTTCATGGTTTCAGGTAATGTATCTCATTTGGAAGGGAGAATAACACTGATGAACACACATCAGCTGGGGTACGTACATTCCGCATACCTTCTCCTGCTTACTTGCTCAGCCAGATAACCCTGGATACTGTTAATAACCCAGTGTTTATTCACTATCTGCTTATTTGTTTTAATCTAAAGTACTCAACTGCACTGGCTGGAATGAGTGGTAGATGTAGCATAAAGGCAGGAGGGAAAGGAAGAACCAACCATGTGGGCCATTTGAGAGCACTAAATTCTTTGGACCCTCATATAGAGGTATATTCTAAATTACACCACTTTACAAAACCTATCAGAATGCAGTACCCTTATAACTATGAATAACACCTGTAGGAGGAGGTTCACGTGAAATCATAGGCCAACTTACGTGCCTATCCACAGAACAACATAAGACTTCAGCACATATGATTACAGGCATATCCTGATATCCAGAGGTGTTGTGTACTGGTGGGAGTGTTTGGTCAGTGAGTATGTCAGATATTGAAGCAATTTTCCCCATGGGATACCGAAGAAAAGACAAAGATGCGTTCCAGGCCCAAACTCAAACTCTCATATACCTTACTCAACAGAGGACACAGAAATACCATAGGTAATGTTATGTTATTATCCTCATAAACAATACTATTGCTAAAAAATGGGACATCAAACATCACATATGCAGGAAGGTAGTGCAGCAAGTTAAGGTGGTGGGAGGAGCTGTGATAAGATGCATTCAGGGCAACAGCCACAGCAAGAGTGGAGAGCATGGGGCCAGTCAGGAAGCGCGCTAGGGTGGGCAAGAGCAGGGGGATGGTGAGGGAGACACACCTGCCAGTGCTGACTCAGCAAACGAGAGGAGAAACAAAGGAGAGAAGATACATGAGGGAGGTTGTGCCACAGAGACCTGAGAGACACAAACCACCTCTCTCTCTCTCTCTCACACACACACACACACACATCCTCCTTCTGTCTTAATTTTCATTCTCATTTTCTTTCCTCCTACATCTTTCACATCCTCCTCCATCTCATTCTCGCCCTGTTTCTTGCTTTCCTCCCTCTCATACATCCTTCGCACTCTCCTTCTTTTTCTTCCCCATCCTTCCCTCCTTCTCCAATCTTCTCTACCAACTCAGTCTTCCTGTTTCATGTTTCTCGGACCATCTTTCCCTCACCCAATATCATTTTCTTCCCTCCCTCTCTCTTCTTTCTTTCCCTCAGCTTCTCACAGCTTCCTGTCTTCCTTCCCTTCCCCTTCTTTTCACCTTCTTACTCCTTCTCTTCCTCCCTAGTCTCTCTTTCCCCCTCTGTTTTCTTATCTTCCTCATCACCTTCTCCCTCTCTCCCTTCTCCATTTTTTTTTTCTTCCCTCCCTCTGCTTCTCACACTTTATCTTCTCTCCCTCCCTCCCTCTTCTTCTCATGTTTTATTTCTTTCCCTCCATCCCTCCCAGTTCTCTCTCCTCTCTCTCTATTTCTCCCAATGTTTTCTTCTCTCCTTCCACTTTCCTCCTCTTTCCCTCCCTCTGCTTCTCACACCTCCTCATACTCTCTTTTTTTCCTTCCCTTCATCCCTATTCTCTCTCTCTATCTCCCTCTGTTTTCTTTTCTTCCCCTCGCTTTCTCCCACTCTCCCTCCCCCATCTTCCTTTTCTGCCTTCCCTTTGTCTTTTTCCACTCCCTCTGCTTCTCACACTTTATATTCCCTCCCTCCCTTTTCTCATATTCTCCTTCATTCTCTATCCCCCTTTGTTTTCTTCTCTCCCCCTCACAGTCTCCCTCTCTCCCTCCCTCATGTTCTTTCTCTTCCCACCCTCTCTCTTCTTTCACTCCCTCTGTTTCACACATCTTCTCTTCCCTCCCTACCTCTTCTTCTCAGCCAAGTGATTTTGACCATTCATTAGGGGAAGTAACATGACCCTCTACCATTTCGCTTACATAAATCAGGCACATAACGAGCACCAGCACTAAGCCCTGTGTGGCTCCACTTGTTACTTTCCTCCACCCTGATTATCACTGTCCTCATCTGTCAGTCTCTCGTGAAGTCTCTCATCCACTCAAAAAGGCTCCCCTTCAGTCCTCCTATGTGCTCTGAGTTCCACATTAGTTGCTTATGGGGTACCTTGTCAAAGGCTTTCTTCAGATCTAAATATTTGATGTAGTGCTGCCTACTTCTTCCTTAGCCTTTATCATTCTTTTTCTGTGCCTGCCCTCCTTTCTTCCTATTTCTCCCATCTTTCCTGTCACTTCTTATTGCTTTTCTTTCCTTTACAGGTGGCATTACATTGAGTGACAAGCCAAATGGTTTCCTGTAAGCCAAGAAACCATTTACAACGCTGGGTGGTAACCATATAACCAAACCATACGTGCTCCCTACATGTCAACAAGTGGGTTGGTGGAGGGTTAGTGCCCCTCCCCGTAAAAAAAAAATAACTCAAAGTCAAATGGCCACCCCTTACGGGATTATGGTGTCTGGCAATAGATAGATAGATAGACCCAAATATTTCTTTCCCATTGCACACTAATTGCTCTTGAATAGAAGCTCAACAAATTAGTGACACACGACCTTCCAAATCTTAATCCAAACTAACTTTCTGCCAAAATGTCCATCTCTTCCAGATATTTTAATCCACTTGTCTTTCAAGATTCTCTCGCACAACTTTGCAACCATGCTGGTCAGGGACACTGGTCTATAATTCAGGGGTTATTCCATATTCCCTCCTTTGTAAACTGGTACCACACTGGCCCTTTTCCATTCCCCAGCAGGCACTTTCCCTTCTTCCAGAGAACACACAATTAAACTGTGAACCTTATCTGCCAGTTGTTCTCTGCATTCCTTTAGTATCCAGTTAGAGATCCCATCAGCTGGGGCCTTCCTTACATTCTGAGTTTCCAGTAATTTATACACTTCCTGCACATCCACTTCTATATCTTTTAACACTACATTTCTAGTCACTTCCTCCCCCACCACAAAATCACTTTCCTTAATGAAAATCAATTGAACACTTTTGTTCATTGCTTCAGCTTGCAATACTGCATCTTTGTAGACCTTACCTTTTACTTTCCAGCTTATTGATTCCTTCCTTGGGTTTCAGTCTGCCATTGACAAACCTATAAAGCAATGTCGGTTCCTCCTTACATTTGTAAATTATACCTCTTTCAGAGTTTCTTTCTTCCTCTCTGTAGATTCCTGCATGTTCATTTCCAGTTCTTTTGTATTCTTTCTTTGTTCTAATGTTACCTTTCCTTCTCCATTTGTTCCATGCCACATCCCTTTCTCTTTTTACCATACACCTTCAGTTGAGTATCTGATTAAGCCACAAGTTCTCAAAAACATATCACTTAACCATAAGTGTATAGCCATGTTCTAGTAATTACAGTAATATAAAATTATATCTTAAAATAAAGAAAGATTACTTACCTCTGTAATTTAATCTGTTCCTGTTCTAGAGGTTTGACTTTTTCAAGAACATAGGAGAATCGGACATTGGCCTTGACCCATGCAGCAAGGGGTGCAGCAGCTGCGGATGCCCGTTTAGCCACTGCTGGATCAAAGGAGTCAGCTCGTTCTCGCAACAGTTTCTCAACTGACCTTCGTCCTTCTTGGCTTACATCTCTCGGATCATAGCTCCTATCAAAAGAACACCAGGTTTTTTAATTCTTAAACTCTTAATCCTTTCAGCATCAAGAAGTAGTTCTTGTTATTATTATTATTATTATTATTATTATTATTACTGTATTACTACCGGTATTATTACAGTTTCATGCAGCTTAGAAGAGACCATCTTAGACTACAGATGCTGGTGAAGATTGCTTAAGATACCTTCATCATGACAGTCTCCCCTTATCTGAATAAAACTGTCTGCTAGTAGCACGAATGAAAGATGTTCTCACAGTGAAGGAGTCAATGCTTGATGTAGCAGACATACAGTACACAGAATCCTTGGCACAATATAATAATGAAGGCTCCAGGATGGTAATTTCAAGGTGGGTCCTTGTGGCATAGACAGACACGGTATACAATTATCTCTCCCCAGTAGTGGAGGTAAGGTTTCTGAAAACTTCATAAAGTTGGAGAAACCGTAGTTGGTGAATACAGATTACCCATGCAATTCACTGGAGGTTTGGTTCTCCAAAATTCCCAAGTACTGAAAACCTTAAATATTTCACACAGGTCTAAATTTATGCCCCAATTTACAGATACTCATAAACAGACTATCCACATTATTTATATTAGACAGTCTTCCCTCATTTTTCATTAAGGTTTGGGAACATGAACACTCAAGAGAAGTGAATTTTCAGAAATGAGTAACCTACCCCACAGCAGCACAGCCCCCACACTGCCATAATTTAGCTACTGTACATGATGGAATTAAACTCTCTTGATGCTCCATAACAACATCAAATGCCAAAATGTACTAATTTAAAGTGTACTTTTGAGATGGCTTCAGGGTACAGGTACAGTTCATTGTTTACATAAATAACTAAGTTATTAAATATTTAGCAGATGAGTATGTACTTCCCTCTTTTGCAGTGCCGTACAGCATCAGACATATAATATGCTTACTGATCATCAGTAGACATATTCACATGATATTAAGTAACTATGCCATTAAAATATACAGTAAAACCTCGATATAACGGACTTCAGTAGACCGGAATTCGCTTTTATCAGGCTCGAGGAGCTACTGGACTAAACTCCTATATATCAGAAAAAGTCCGATAAAGCCAGAAAGCAGTCCTGACTGCCTGACCACTTCAGCTATGTTCACCACAATAAGACAAGTAAAATACATGTTTTTCAGTGCACGGTACAGTATTATTATGCCATTTGATTAATGTAGTGAAGGTATAACACAGTACAATACTGCAATGGTGGTGAAAACCACTGATGCAATCCGGACTAATGTCTGATATATCAGAAAATGTCCGGATTAGCAGGGGTAAGTCCGGATGTCGCTTTTATTGAAATTTTGCATTTTCCGGACTGGCTTGGGCCCCAATTAGTCCGTTATAGTGAGGTCTTACTGTACTTATCAATACGAAGCTGTAATACTGTAGTCACACGTAACTGTTGCTTGCGTGTAGGTAGGAAAGGTTGCAAATGATATGTGTTGGTAAGGAAGGTTGCAAATGAAGCAGTACTGAGTTTTGGTAGGGTAGTTTCTATCCTTGGTGAGCTAGGTCCAATGCTCTTGGTCATCTCTATTCTTGCTCCCATTTGCTGGTTCAAATAAATTCAGCATAACTTCTATCTATCTATCTATTGCCAGATGCCTTAATCCCATAAGAGGTGGCCACAAACAAATTGCCTCCATGTCGCCCTGTCCCCCACCATTTCACTGTCCTGCTCCCAGCTCACACATACCTTGCTCATATACCTCTCCACTCCATCCCTCCATCTCCTCCTTGGCCTCCACCTCA
Organism: Birgus latro; assembly: GCA_018397915.1. Lineage (NCBI taxonomy): Eukaryota > Metazoa > Arthropoda > Malacostraca > Decapoda > Coenobitidae > Birgus > Birgus latro. Next base: position 5,371 of record JAGKTI010027518.1, on the reverse strand, counting down.
CTCACATACACTCCCCTCATCAGTCTCTTGCTCTCCATCCTCTACACTTGGCCAAACCACATTAATGTGTTTCTCCTAATGCTTTTTATCACATCCACATCCACACCACAATGCTCCTTCACTTCCTCATTCATCAGTCTGTCTCTCCATGTACCTCCACATACTCCTCTCAAATAACTCATTTCCACTGCTCTTACTCTTGACTTGTGTCCCTCCTAACAAGGTCCAAGCGTCACTTCCATACGTCAGAATTGGTATCACAATCCTGTCAAGCAGTAACTTTTTCACTCACTTCCCTGTTTCTTATCACTGCTTTCAAGGAACCAGCAACATCTCTCCCTTGCTGTGCCCTTTCAAGAACTTCATCCTTTATACTTCCATCCTTACTCATCACACAACCCAAGTACTTAAACATGCTCACCCATTTCCTCCTCATCCAGCCTCACTGTACATTCACTGACTTCATTCCTCTTGAAGACCATAACTTTACTCTTCCCTATATTCACATTTAGATTCTGTTTCTTACACACTCTCCCAAACTCATCCACCAAGCCTTGCAATTCCCCTTCGTTTTCACTTAACAACACAGTATGATCTGCAAACAACAGTACAGGGAGTTTCCAAACACTGCCCTCTCTCACTAGGGCCACTCCAACATCCACTGCCCTACCTTGTATCTCTTTTATAACCCCATCCATATACAGCTTGAACAACCATGGAGACATGACACATCCCTGTTTCAATCCAACCTTCAAATAGAAGAAGTCACTCAGTTCATTATCCACACACACTGCAGCCTTAGCACCCTCGTACATACTCTTCACGGCATTCAACAACTTCCCATTTACTCTATATATTCTTAATACTTTCCACAATCCTTGTCTATCCACCCTGTCATATACTTTCTCCAAATCCATGAAGGCTGCATACAACTTCTTGCCCTTCTCTAGAAACTTTTCCACTAAAGACCTAAGAACGAATATCTGATCTACACAACCTCTTCTCTTCCTAAAACCTCCCTGCTTGTCTCCAACTAATTTCTCTGTTATTTCCCTAACTCTGTCAATAAGTATCCTACCATACACTTTGCCTATTACAATAAGAAGGCAAATGCCCCTATGATTACCACATACTTCTTTTTCCCCTATTCCTTTGTACAAGAGAATAATTATAAAAGACTTCCAATCCTCCGGGACTCTACTTCCTAACAGGCCATTCTGCACATCGTCCACATCCACTCTACTACTATTTCTCTCCCATGCTTCAGCATTTCACCATACACTCCATCAATTCCTGGGGGTTTCCCCATTTTAACTTTCATCATTGTTTCCACAACTTCCATCCCACTGATTTCTTCCTCTCTTCTGACATCCCTCTGTCTCCCAGCCATTCCCCAGCCACTTATACCTGCATTACTTTCATTCTCTATGTTTAACAATTCCTTAAAGTGTTCTCTCCATCTGTTCACTTTTACTCCCATCTCCACTAGTACTCTACAATTTTTATCTTTCACTCCCCGACTAACTTTTTTGACACCCTGTCTAACTTTCTTTACTTCTTTCCAGAACATTTTCTTACATTCCCTCAACTTTCCACTCAAAATCCTTCCAAATGCCTCATCCACTCTCTTCTTACTCTCTCTTACTAATCTTTTCACCTCTCTCTTCCTCTCTACATATAACTCTCTCTTCTGTCTCTCAACTTCCTCCACACCTCTATTTCTCATCCACGCACTATATGCTTTCTTCTTTTGTGACACAACCTATCTCACCTCTTCATTCCAACATACCGTTCCTTGCACCCCCTTCTGTCTTATCTTCACCCCACACACCACCTCACATGCTGCACAGATTTCTTCTGTGAATATCTTGCACACACCTTCCACACACCCCATCTGCTCCAATCCATATAAATATACCCAATCACTCTTCCACTTCTCTCTTATATTCTGCCATTTTTCCATCCTTCTGTAACCTTTCCACTCTCCTTGTATGAACCACTTCCTCCTGTCCTTCCCTTCTGTTCCTCCATTTCATTTGAATCTTGATTCTCAACACCAAGTGGTGGTCAGAGAGTACACTCCCTCAACCTCTATATGCTCTTGCATCCATTATACACCTTCTCATCCTATCATCCACACACACATAATCAATCATTGCCTTCCATTCATTCAGTTCACCATCCACCCTTCTCATCACTCACCACATATACCTATGGATCATTTTGTGTCTGAAGAGGGTAATGGCTATCACCAACCCTCTCTTGGCTCAAATGTCCACTAGAATACTGCCATTCTCATCCACTTCTGCAGGCACACCCCAGTCAACAAGTACTCCATCCACCTGCACATTCCCTACTTTTCCATTCATATCTCCAATGAAATACACTCTCATTCCTCTCAAACTTTTCCATGCAAACTTCAACATTTGTCCTGAACTCTTCTTTCACTCTGCCTGCACGATCTTGCACTGGCACATACACACACACACACAATTGTCCACATTCTGTAGTCCAACTTTCAATTTTACCCACACAATCCTTCAGCCAACTGATTCATACTCTCTTAAATTCTCCTTCCATCTCTTGCACACAACAATACACACTCCTTCTTTTGCCCTCTTATTCTTACCCACTCCTTCACATATACCCCATCCATACTCCCATTCTCTCACACTCGCACCTCACCATTTAGTTTCAGTTAATTCACATACATCCACTTTTGCACCCTCAAGCAATTACAAAACAGTGTGGACCATTAGGCGACTCAGCAAAGAATATTTTGTGTTTGACCACTGAACATCTAACTTATCACGGAATACTTAATAATAATTTAAAATAAATATTAATTATTATGAATGCATTAAAGAGTAAATATTTCCAGCACTGACGAAAACTGTGACATCGACAAATCATGAGTTTACATTCGGGCTGTGCAAGCGAAAATGCTTTGAAAATACAAAGGAATTTCTAAATAAATGTTAGAAAATAAGAGAGAAGAAAATAAAGCAGCTCAGCAACCAGAACAGTAACTAGAACAACATAAAGAGGGGCTGTTGAAAAGGTTATCCTGATTGCATCCCTGTCAAGAGCCGAATCCCCGTCAAAACATCAATGCTTCCATCACAATAATTTTCACCTTGGATGATTTTGTGTCATTCATATATTATCATTATGTATAATATATGTTTATTTAGTTGTCCTGGGACTGTCTGATGATGGGACTGTACTGTCATAGTTGCCAACACCTACCAACTAATTGTCGCTAGATTAACCTCAAAAAGTAGCTGAAAATCGCTAAATAAAGTTAATAAATGCTCGTAAGAAAATAATTAACATAGCTGACATTTATCATATGCTGATCCATATCCTTGGCCAGCTACAAACAGATTAATAGGGCAGAACATATGATTAATGTGTAGTACTACTACAATGTTATTATGCTGAGGGTTGACTGTTAACCCTTTCCCTTGAAGGGGTGTGCGCAAATTCTGGCTGTGGTGCGCAACTGTCGCTCAAGAGCTTTCACAACAGTTGCGTATAGTTCTAACGCTCGTAGGAAAGTTACTATTCATCGTAGAAAGGCCATTTTTGTCTCATTTTGAAGGTGAAGAGTTTTGCTCTGTCATACATTGTTCAAAAAGGCAGTATATTTAAAATAATGTGCAAAAAAAAAAAGTGAGTAGAAGTTAACCAACAAGCTAAAGTTTTACACTTTCCATTAAACAAATACACTATTTGCCAAAAAAAAAAAAAACTATTCAAGATTTAATAATATTTTTTGCTTCAGTATGTAGCAGAATAAATTTCCTTTCCAATAATACATTATTTGTTGTATTTTCTTCAATAATAATGCCGTAAATTACGAGAGAAAACGAAACATAAGTGTTTGATGGGAGGTCAAGAGGTGAACATCCTACCTGTCAGGACCCTCATACAACACTGAGCCGACCAAGAGACAAGTGAGCACCCACGCTCCAGCTGTGCCAGGCTTAGCTCCGCCCACTTTTGCCCGTCATCCAACAAAAATGACAACCCCCTAAATTTTTCTTTATAGATTACATCGGATGACGGGCAAAGTCATCATACTGACGTCAGAGGTTGACAAACGAACGACTGCCCAGCCCGTCATTGGTATGTGAGAGGGTTAATAGCTTATTATTATCCCCGTAACACCTACAAAAAATACAACACAGAAAAAAAAAATACTGATGAACGCTGTTTCACATAGGTACTAGTACTTTCTATGAGATGATTAAAGCAGAGATAACATATCCCAGTCTGGCTCTTCTTCCTCATCAATGGCCTGACTGGATGCTGCTGCAAGAGAGCTCGAAGAGGATGCTTTGCTGTACAACTTCAGTTTACCGATGTTTCTTATTACTGCTTCTGGGATTTCATAGTTATGACAGCATTTCCCCTGCCTAAGTAGTCCAGACTTTATGGTCAAGATTGCTCTCATGATATTTACACTCATTCTGTTCCGTATCTTTGATTTCACTACACAGTATTCATGTGACTAAATACTCGTTCAACATCAGCATTAGAATGTGCTAACGCAAGCACAGTTAGAGCTAGGTCTGCAAGATCACTGTATGGGTTTTCATCTGTGGCATCCTTGTAGTCTGCTATTTCTAACCAAAGCTTAAGTGTGTCTGAGGCTTGCTTCCACACCGTATGATGTAGTCATCTCCACTGAAAGTCTATACGAATTAGAGTACTTTCATCATCGACAAACATCTGAGCTAAGTCCAAAATTCCTTTTTTCACTGGTTGCGGACGCTCGGTCGCAATTAGTACTGATGTTGAGGCCAGTGAGGGAGAGTATGTCCAGGGACGTGAAGAGATCGTGTCCATGCAACTGGTATCGCGTCGTTCACGAACAATAATATTTCGGTTTAATTTACTGCTTTGATTACAAAAAATCTCTAAAAATGTCGCCAAACTGCAATGAAAGTCGCCAAAATGTCGCTGAATAGCTAAATGCTAAAAAAAAAAGTAGCTAAGCCACGTCAAAAGTTGCCAAATCTAGTGACAAAATCGCTAAATTGGCAACCCTATGTACTGTATACAATGCGGCTTCTTCGTTTTGAATACAAGTCAGAGATCGCATTCTCCATTGACCTTGAATGGGTACTAGCGGGTACTGGGTACTAAAGGCTTAGGTTAGCTTCTTTTACAGCTGTTAGGCCACTTATACTGTATTGGTTTTAAACCATTTTTTGGAATACAAGTAGGAGATCGCTTTCTCCACTGACCTTGATTGGGTACTAGCGGAACAAGCACTGGTTTTAAGCTTTGGTTAGCTTTTTTTACATCTGTTAGGCCAGTTATATTGGCTTTAAACCTTTTTTGTACTCGTTTGGGTGGGTTT